>JAJOOI010014638.1:0-28935 GCA_029582585.1 Solanum bukasovii
CCCCCCCCCCCCCCCCCCCCCCCCCAAAAAAAAAAAGATAACCACCCACTCATTCCCCAAATAATCACAACTATGATTAATTCATAAATATCCAAAAATCCAACCATAATAACCCATGTACTTATTAGTTTGTTTCTTGATAGTTTAGGTATGAAACACACACACTCTTAATAGTTTAGGTATGAAACTAAAAAATGGGTATAGTTTAGCTGTGTTTTTGACACTTATCTCTAAGTAAAATTATTACAAATTTCAATTTTGCAAAATTGAAAGTTGATTTTTTTTTTTTAAAAAAGATATATATTTTCTAGCTCTCTCTCTATGTCCTACAATGGCAAGAGTCAAGAGGTCTTAGCCTCTTAGGTGCTATCACTAGGTGGTTGAAGGTTAGACTTGGGATGACATTGGTAGATTTTTAAAGTTTAGGGACCAGTAGAAGATGTAGTTCTTAGGGAGGGGCCACATATTTGAATAAATACATGTTTTCCGGTTGACAATATCCTTTTTGTTATAAAATATAATAAAAGAAGATAATAAATAAGGTAGAGAAAAGAGAGAAATTTTCTTATTTCTCTTTGAGGGATGAAATACCATATCAATACTTTGTTGATAATAGTATTAAATTAATTTAATATTTTAAATTTTACATAAACCGTCCTCTTCAATATTTCGACAAAATCTTCTTCTCCATTCCAAAAAATGTAATTATTATTATGACAACTTATAACTGATCAGAAATCCTCTTTGTTGATCCTAATTCTTTGGTAAATTGCACAAACTATTATAAGGATAATAAAAAATTAATGATCATACATGTTGGGATCTGAAAAATTATATATATAAAAAAAGGAGATACACAAAGGTTGACTTTTACATCAATAATCTATTTGAAGGTTTGACGTTGAATAGGTCAGGCTAAGTTTATAATAATTAATAATTAATATAAACGCGGATTTTCCTGTACTTAGTATCGAGAATGACTTCTAATGAACCCCTTAATTTTTAATTAAATAAAATATTTGATTAGTAATTAAATAATAAAAATGAAAGGAAGAATAAGAAGTTACTTATGAGATCTAGCACATGCAATGCAACATGCTTTCTTCTGCATCAAATTCTTCATTTGATGATCCCCATGCATATATGTGTTGAAAAAGTGTAATATGTACGCATGTGGTTTTCCATTTTTACCCCTATCTTAATTATGAAAGATCTTTCGATAAGAGAGAGTTGCTCGGATGGTAGACACCTGTCATTTTCAATCTTAAGATTGTGAATTCATTGATAAAGTGAAAAAGGTAGAAGTTTCTAAGGAGGGATTGAAAAAAATTGAAGATGGTCTAACTATAGCTCCATCCCTTTAATGGACATGTAATTCTTTTGTCTTAATTTATGTGACATTATTTGATTAATACAGAGTTTTTGAAATAAGAAAAACTTTTGTTATTTTTACTAAATGATCCTTATTATAAAGTCACTTTAATACTTACTTTTAATCAGTTTATTTTTCTTCACAATAAAATATTAAGTAGGGTTAATTAGTTGTCACATAAAAAAAATGGAGAATGGTGTCACTAAATAATTGTCAAATAAAAAATGTGATTTTTTTGGGATGACTTAAAAGAAAAAAAAAATACCACATAAATTAGGATAGAGAAATATAATTTTACCAAATTAAATATGGAATAGTAAAAATAAAAATAACAAATTTCACTTAACCTAATTACTTTTTAGGTTTAAGAAATACTCTAAGCAATACCTAATTAATCACCTTTTGAAAGAGATGAAAAATCACTTAGACATTAAAGTTAGTAGTCAAAATAAGTTAATCATTGCTGAAGTTTTTCCTCCACAAGGTAGGGGTAAGATTTATATACATTTTATTCTTTCTAATGATTTATAAAATGACACTTGATATGAAATTATTGTACAGTCTAAAATTTTAAGAGGTAAGAAATGACATGAACTAATACTCCATCCGTTAACTTTTAATTGTAATGGATTCATTTTTTAAAGTCAAACGATAAGAACTTTGATTAATATTTTACTATGTATTTTTCATCATGTTGATATGGAAAAAATTGTAATGTATAGTACTTTTTCTAGAGATCTTGAATATCTAAATTTTAATTTAAAATATCAAATTAATGTAATCTAATTTAACTTTTAAAAGTAATCAAATTGATTTTTAGAAAAAGTAATAAAATAATTAAAAGTGAACCGAGGGAGTAATATTGTACATTTCTTACACTGAAAAAATGTCAACTTTATTATATAAAAAGAATAAAACTCAAGTTCTAAGGCGGCTAAATAAAAACGCACAGATTTTGTAGAGAGATATTGTATAGGATGATCACTTGCACGCTAAACTAGAAACAATTACTTATACAATGCTCAAATTAGTGTTGCCTTTGTCCATTTTTAATTGTCATGCAGCGCTTTTCAAAAGTCAATTTAACTAATTTTCAAAGTTAAATTAGATTACATTAATTCGATATTTTAAACAAAAAATTTAGATATTCAAAAACTATACAAAAAGTACTATAAATTCCAATTTTTTTGCATATCAATATGATGAAAATACATCGTAAAATGTTAGTCAAAATTATTATCGTTTGACTTTAAAAAAGGAAACTATAACAATTAAAAGTGGACGGAGGTAATAGTAATAATCATGATTAATGTCAATAAACAAGTGTCCATCTAATTAGGTAAAGTCATCATTGTTCTAATCATGATAATGTACAAGTTTTAAATTATATATGGTGTGATATTAGTGAGGCTCATAAATTTAGTTTTATGATAAGGTAATACTCCTGTATCATATTACTTGTTCATTTTTTCATATATATATTTCTTAAAAGAATCATAAATAAGGAGAATATTTTACTAATTTACCTTCCAAGTCTTTTTAATATACTTTATTTATATACCTTTTTCATTAATATCAAAATTAACAATGAATTCTTTTTTTTGAAATTTTAATATTTATACTTTTAAAAAACGAATTTTAAGTGCAAATTGAGAAAATTTTATCTCAATTTTATAAATTGACAAGTAATTTAAGATAAATATTTATAATAATATGGACAAGTACTATTAAGTTATTATAGTACTTATCTATCCTATACTAGTTAAGTTATTCAATGCCAATTAATTTGTCTCATTAATGTTTGAAGAGCTTAAACACAAGTACTAAACTCTAAAGTAGTGTTCCTCTCTTATTTTATTTATCCATTATATTAAAATTTTATTTTTATTTTTATTTTTAATATATCAAGAAAATATTATTTTCTTATAATTTTAGTAAGTACTAAAATAGTTTTAAAAACAAATAAAATGATTAAGCTTAGTAAACATTATGTTGAGTCGGGTCTTGACCCGTTATATAATCCGTTATCTAATCCGTTTTGACCCAAATAAATTTAGATTGAATTGGATCTTAATCCGATTATTGTCTTAAACTCATTATGACCCGTCTAAATTTAACTCAACCCGTTTAATTGCCATCCCTAAATAGTATCTATACTAGACTAGTTGAAGGAGAGTAGGAATTATGAAAGCTAGAATGACGACTATTTTGGTAATTAAAAATCTTATTAATTTCTTCACTAACCCTATATATATAAATTAATTTTGTAGGCCATAAGGTAGGGTGAAACTTTGAATTAATATCAATGACTACAAGGTCTTAATTAATTATTCTTTAGGACAAATTAAACAGTAGAAGTAGAATTCACTTAAATTACTATTAAGGAGACATACAATAATACATATTGAGGTATATATTTTACAAGAGACTAATGAATATTTATATAGACCCTCAAACTACCTCTATTTTCCTTTAATATATAGTTGTGTTTGATAATTAGGTATATCCTTAAACTATTGCATTGATCTTCACCATCAATTTTAATTTAGATTATTGTTGGTTCCACCTTGTTGTACGTAGTTATTATTTATTAAAACAATTTATCGTTTTTGTTAATATTACATGCATCTCATCTAATATTTGTATTTCGTTTGAAGTACAGATTAATTCAAATTCATTCCGTATAAGTCTCATTAGATATTGAAACGCTCCCTATTAGAATTACTGAAGCTGAAATCCCTTACCTCTATTTAAGAAAAGGAAAATTCTATTTCTCCAACGACAACCTAAGTGGTAGTTTGTCGGAATTCATCTTCTCCTTTCTGAAATTCTATTTTCCCCCCAGCAAAATCATAATAAAACCTCATATTTAGATTGAAAATATAACATAAGTATATTTAAACTATATCTTATACTACATAGATATATCTAACCCTTTTCCGAATATTAAAACGTCGTCTTTACCTAATTTTGTAAAATGAAAAAATTTGGCTTAAGTCATCGACAACCCCTTAAAGTTGTCCGCATAATTTACTTAGACACTTAAACTAGGACTTGTACCTATTGAACACCTAAATTGTTTAAAATATGTACCTATTAAACACAAAACGCTGATATGGCAGAAATTGTGTTTTGCACTTCCCTGAAGCGCGTGAAAAGATTCAAAATGGTGTTTTTTTTTCAATTTTTTTTTACATTTTTTCATCTTTTATAGACACTTGGCACTATAATTAACTTAAAAACATTTTTTCTTCTTACATTTACATTTTTTTCAAAAAAGAAAAGCACCCCACCTCTACCAGTCATCTTCTTCATAATTTAGTTTGCAAACTTTCTCCATTTTAGCTCCAACATTATTTTTCTTTCTTTTTTATATATAAAAAAATAATATTATTTCTTCCAAATCTGAAGATAAATGAAAATCAACTATGAAGAAACCATACGATTCAGATTTGAAAGAAAGACTTTCTTTTGTATGATTTATTTCAAATCTGATAAAAATAATGGAACAAATATGAAGAAGAAGAAGAAGAAAGAAGTTAAATGTGTTTTACGTATAAACAAAGTTAGCCGATATTTGTTTATCACAATTTTCGAACAAATATTTTTACTCAAATTCAAATATAAACCCATTAAATTTATCAAAAATGACATTCGAAAATTTGAAAGAATTAATTTTTGAGCTATCAATTTCTTTTTGTCATCCATGTAGAAATGAATAATCGCCAGCAAAATTTTCTTTCTTCTTCACTCTTAGTATGAAAATATATCTTTTAAAAAAAAGTTAATCTTCAAGTTATTTGAAAAGAAATTAGGTTTTGTGATTTGAGAAAGACTGTGTTTTGGAAAGAAAATGAAGTTAAAAGGGGGTTGGGTAGGGGTGGGGTTCGATAGAATAGGTTGACATTTTCATTTTTTTTTAAAAATAGATATAAAATGTGTTTGAAATAATTTTAAACAAAATTTTATTTTTTAAAATAATTTTGGGGCCCAGTGCCACATGTTATTTTTTAATTAGCCATTTTGCCATGTCAGCGCAAGTGTATCACACACTCTTCATATTTTTTTGCTGATTATCAAAAAATGCCTAATAGGAACAATTTTTGAATAGGTAAAAGTGTTCAATAGGTACTAGTCTTAGTTGAGGTGTCTAAGTGAATTATGCGAACAATTTTAAGGGGTCATCGATGACTTAAGCCAAAAAAATACTATAAGAAAGAAAAAAAGAATAGGGGCAAATTAGTCAATGAGAGGGTTAAATAATGAGGAAAGGGTAATGACAACTAGAGTAGTTTTGACAATGAACATCAATCACGGTCATAATGGCCCAATTAGGAAGTGACACATGAGTAATTAGCAACCATTTAAAAAACGTATAAACATGAAATACTAATAATCCGCCTATGAAACAGTGAATTAATACACTCATATCTTTTCTTGTAAAAAAATTAAACCATATAGTAAAGTGAAGGGCCTCTTTTGTGAATTCACATTATCACATGGGATTTTGGGGGGGGGGGGGGTTGATAATATATAATCTTTCTTGAACCTAACGGTTCGCAAACCTCAAACCGCCCACGATATGTTTACACCCTTTCTACTCTACACATGACGACCTTTCTTCCACACTCACCCCTCATCGTAATGCCGATTCAAAATTTGAAGTTTATGAAATTTTATATTAATTTTAAAGTTAATGTATAATAATAGAGTACACACTACATAGTATATATATTTAATGAATTTTAGAAGCTATTGAATTTACGTCATTTCGTTATTTTAAAACTAGATTTTCTTCTGCACCTTAGCTTGAGCGGATTTTTAAGTTGATGAATTCGCCTTTGAAGCTTCGTAATGCTCTGCTTATTATATTTTTATTAAAATTTTAGTGAATTTTTGTAAAAAAATTGACACTTTGCTTTAAAATATTGAGTTCAGATGAATTTAAAGATAAAGATTAAATTCGTGACTTCCCATCCCAAAAACACTTCACAAGTCCCACGTACATGTAGGGGTCACTCTTCATAATCCTCGGAGCCATACCCTACTACCTCCCTTTCCCCCACCCAAGATGCCTACCTATACCTAAATTACTAAATTGTTTTTTCTTTTTTTTTGGCTCAGAAGTTTCATATAGCATCCAATTTGGTCCTAAAATTCATGTCTTATCAATTTCTAGTGGTCTTTGTTTTTATGGTGGATATCTCTTTATTTCCTTCAACTTTGTGTTAAAATAATCTTTCCCTTCTAACTTTTAGACTATAGACGTTCTTTTTTGCTATATGCAATTTAATCAACAATCAATAGATTTATATAGGTGCTCTTTTGTTATCGATAAGTATACAATTTTATGAACAAATTTAATATTTAAATAATTATTATATACAAATTACTATAACAATTCCATATTATAGAACACAATTCAAATATAATATTATGGCTTCCCTTAAAAAATTTCTCTTTTATTGAAATATATTCATATGACACTAATTTTTTCATTTTTTGAAATATATTCTAGTTGAATTTCATGTATGGAGGAGGTCACTAATTTTAATGTCCACCACTTCTATATATATTAGTATTATTGACAAATGATTAATGAGGCCTCAAAAATATAAATCACATTTATAGGAAGATTCAAATTGGTAACAAAAAAAACGACTCAACTATAAAATTTCAACTTTTGTGATTATACTTTTAATATAATTTTATTTTCACTCATTTTCAACGAAGCGGTGTCTCGTAACAACAACTTCACCTAAGGTGGCTCTACCCTTTTTTGCCTTTTTTTTTCCCTTTCTTTTAGCCACCCTAAAAAATTTGTATGCAACCAGCATTATACTTGCACCCATGATAACCTAAAAGATATCATCAAGACAAATTGAAAAGTGTGCAAGTTGGACACAAACTCAAACATGATGGACTAAATTGTATCTTAAACCAAACTTCAAGGACCAAGTAGTGCAATTTACTCTATATCTAAATCTATATATAATCCCACCATGCACCCCCTATAGTCAATCCCACATACTCTCCCTCTCTCCAAATCTAACTTCTTTCTAGTCTTCAAAGTGTAATATATATATATATTTATTCACAAAAACATGTTACCATACCATCCAAGGCCAATGATCATGATGGAAAGGACAAGAAAGTCCAATATTGAACAAGCACCAAATTGTCCTAGATGTGCCTCTACCAACACAAAATTTTGTTACTACAACAACTATAGCTTGTCACAACCGAGGTATTTTTGCAAAGCTTGTCGTAGATATTGGACTAAAGGTGGTTCTCTTCGAAATGTCCCCGTTGGTGGCGGTTGTCGGAAAAGTCGACGTTCAAGATCTACACGAAAAGACGATAATACCCTTCAAACATCGAGTCCCGCCATCGAAGGCGCTCCCGGAGCTCATGACATTGATCTAGCCGATGTTTTCGCTAAGTATTTGAACCAAGGTACAAATAATGATCATGATGATAATATTATTATTCAAGAATCTCAAGATTATTCTTCTATTGGAGCAAGCTTATCTAATTCTCCTTCATCAGATAGCTTGGTTAATAATCCAACTTCTTTTGAGAATGAAAGTTTGTTGGATAATTTCCAAGATTACCTTTGTGGTAATTTTCTTCAAGAGGAGCAAGGGGGTCAAATTAATCAAGATTTTCTTGATTTTAACACTAGCTTTCTTGAAATGCAAGCTATACTTGGACAAGAGGAGGATCAATTTGATCATTATAACACAAGTAATTTTGAGTGGCAACCAATGATGCAATTTCAAGATTTTGGATCAATTTTAGAACTAGATGATCATCAACTCATGAAGAATTCAACAACAAACTTAGCAAGTCATGACAATAACAACAACAACTATAGTTCATTTGATCTATCCAACTATATATGAAATTTACTTAAGGTGCAAAGGGTATCTTCTTTATTTTTTTTTATTTTTTTTTTTGGTTTGGTGGGGGTGGGGGTCTAAACTTATTCTTATTTGAAAAATGACAGTTAACTGTCACATTGTTATTTGAAAGAGACTTGTGAGAAATACAGGATGAATATAATAAAAAAAATATACACACAAAAATGAAAAAAAAAATGTATTATACACTTCTTTTTTTTCTCCTTATTTTGTTCTAACCTGTATTAAATACTTGGGCTGGAGTAGTATGTTGTAACTTCTTAAAGTCAACAATAGTTCACAATCAAGCAATTATGGCACATGGACTACTTTGGAATAAATACATACAGTAATTAAAGGGGTGGGGTCAGGGATCGATGTATAAGTATATATAACCTATAACAAAACAATATAATGCATATGAAATGTGTGTTATTTATGCATAAGCTTTTCATACAAAACTGTTTGTCCACAATATTAATTAAATTTCAACATGAAATATATCAGCATAATAAGTAATATAAATGTTTTTCATGGCTGGCCACATAATTTGGTAGGGTTTGGTATATGTCGTATTAACAATTAGGGATAATTATGGTTCTAAACATTTTGGATAATTAGCTTACAAAATGTAAAACTTGTGTATGCTTTTACTAAGCTAGAGTTGGGTAATAGATTCTCAAATATTTTTCGCAAGTTATTTTTGTTTGAAGTTTCATCATGTGTTTGGCCATAGTATTTGGAAAAAATATTTGACTTTTTAAAGAAATATGATTTATACTTGTAAGTTTTAAAACCAAGAAAATTTGGGCTAATACACACGAAAAATCAAGAAAGTCGCCTAATTTCCTAAAAGTTGGCTCGTAAATGAAAAAATATGCCTTAAAAATGGTGGAACTATACGTAATGCTTCCCCAACTCATTACGGAGGTCCTCTTAAAGTTTTTTCGAATTTTTTTTGGGTGTTCCAAGGCGACATATCCATAAGCTAATAGACATGAAAAACCAAAAAAGTTGCGTAACTCTTAAAAGTTGGCTCGTAAATGCGAAAATATGCCATAAAAAATGGCTGGAGTATACACAATGCTTCCCCAACTCATTACGGAGGTCCTCATAAAGCTTTTTCAGAATTTTTTTTAGGTGCTCCAAGGTGCCAGATCCATGGGCTAATACATACGAAAAATCAAGAAAGTCGCGTATTTCCTAAAAGTTGGCTCATAAATGTGAAAATATGCCTTAAAAATGGTGAGACTATACGTAATGCTTCCCCAACTCATTAAGGAGTCCTCATAAAGTTTTTAGAAATTCATTTTGAGGGCTCCAAGGCGCCAGATCCATGGGCTAAGACATATGAAAAATTAAGAAAGTCGCGTAATTCCTAAAAGTTGGCTCGTAAATGCCAAAATATGCTTTAAATAATGGTTGGACTATACATAATGCTTCCACAACTCATTACGGAGGTCCTCATAAAATTTTCAAGAAAAATTTTCGGTACTCCAAAGTGCTCTAGATCCATGGGCTAATAAACACGAAAAACTAAGAAAGTCACGTAATTCCTAAAAGTTGGCTTGTAACTGCAAAAATATTTCTTAAAAAAATGGTGGGACTATACGTAATACTTCCCCAACTAATTAAGGAGGTCCTCATAAATTTTTTTCATATTTTTTTTAGGTTCTCTAAGGCGCCAGAACCACGGGCTAATATACACGAAAAACCAAGAAAGTCACATACTTCCTTAAAGTTGGCTCGAAAATGTGAA
This sequence comes from Solanum bukasovii, assembly GCA_029582585.1. Classification (NCBI taxonomy): domain Eukaryota; kingdom Viridiplantae; phylum Streptophyta; class Magnoliopsida; order Solanales; family Solanaceae; genus Solanum; species Solanum bukasovii. Next base: position 10,034 of record JAJOOI010014638.1, read on the forward strand.
AATATGCCTTAAAAATGGTGGGACTATACATAATGCTTGAGAAAATGATCAAAATGGTCCTTAATGTATGAGGGTTGTTTTACTTTGATCCTTAATATATTTTACTTGATCCATATAGTCCTTAATGTATTATAAATGGGTATCACTTTAGTCCATTGTCCAAAAAGTAACAGATCCATCAAAAAGTCAAGTTAAGTTTAACGCCGGGACCCACAACAAAATAAATCAGGAAAATTTTTCCATTCCCCTTATAAGCCATAGCGTGAAAAGTGCCATAATTTTCTCCATTTTCATCTCTTTCAAGTTTCACTGTAGAATTATATAGTAAAAACACACTTACTTTCTTCTTTATTACCAAGAATGTTTATTTATCAAAAGAAATGGTGGCAAAGAATCAACTCCTTTTTTTTCTTACGATTTGGGTGTATCTTACTATCCTTGATGGTGGATCAATTTTGTCACCTTCAAATAAGGCTGTGATTAGAGCTTATGTATCTATCTTCAAATAGTTTCTATTTTTTTATGACAATGAAAGACTTCAAGAATTGCTTATATTAGAAGTCACTTATCATCATTGAATTAGAGTAGCAATTAGGAATTCGAAGACGAACTAAGAAAGAGAAAAAATTCTTCTTTCTTGGAATTTTGCTGTAAAAAAAATAGAAACTTTGTGTTTAAATGAGAATAGAGAAGTTTCCTTCTGATGGCTGAATCAAAAAAAAATTGCACAAGCTCAGGGAAAGGGAAAGCTTGAGTTGTACGTGGGCCAGGGTTAAATTTAACAGAAATTTTTAATGAATCTGTTACAGTTAGGGCAAAAGACCAAACTGATCACTTTTTATAATACATTAAGGACCATATGGATCATGTGAAATAGTTTAAGGACCACAATAAAGCAACCTCCATACATTAAGGACCCTTTTGATCATTTTCTTCTCCTTAATGCTTCCTCAACTCATTACAGAGGTCCTCATAAAGTTATTGCATGCAGAAATTATTTTTTGGGTGCTCCAAGACACCAGATCCTTGAGCCAATTGACACACGAAAAACCAAGAAAGTGACATAATATCCAAAAAAATGGCTTGTAAATGTGAAAATATGCCTTAAAAAAATGGTGGAACTATACGTAATGCTTTCCAAACTCATTACAAAGGTCCTCATAAAGTTTTTTCTAGACTTTTTTTTGGGTGCTCCAAGGCCCTATAAGTTGGATCGTAAATGCAAAAATATGCCTATAAGTTGGATCGTGAATGCAAAAATATGCCATAATTTTTTTTTTGGGACTATACATAATGCTCCCCAACTCATTACGGAGGTATTTATAAAGTTTTTTTAAACTTTCTTGTTTTTTCACGTGTACTAACCCATGGATCTAGCGCCTTGGAGTATCCAAAACATTTTTCTGATTTTTTTTATGAGGACCTCTGCAATATGTTGGGGAAACATTACCTATAGTACCATCAATTTTTAATGCATATTTTTGCATTTACGAGCCAAATTTTAAGAATTACGCAACTATCATATTTTTTGTGTGTATTAGCCCATGAATCTGCTGCCTTGGAGCACCTAAATATTTTTTTTTGAAATTTTTTATGAGAAATTTCGTAATGAGTTGGGGCAAGCATTACTTATAGTCCCACCATTTTAAGGAATATTTTCGCATTTACGATCCAACATGTAGGAATTAAGCAATTTTCTTGATTTTTCGTGTGTATTAACTCATGGATTTGGCGCCTTGTAGCACCTAAAAAAGTTTTCTGAAAAAACTTTGTGAAGACCTCCGTAATGAGTTGGGGAAACATCATTTGTAGTCCACCATTTTAAGGTATATTTTCAGATTTATGAGCCAACTTTTAGGAATTAAGACTTTCTTGGTTTTTCGTGTGTGCCCATGGATCTGGCACCTTCGAGCACCCTAATTTTTTTTTATGTGGACCTCCGTAATGAGTTGGGGAAGCATTACCTATAGTCACACCATTTTAATGCATATTTTTGCATTTATGAGTCAACTTTAAGGAATTACGCGACTTTCTTAGTTTTTCGTGTGTATTATCCCATGGATCTAACGCCTTGGAGAACCTAATTTTTTTTTTCCTGAAAAACTTTACGAGGACCTCCGTAATGAGTTAGAGAAGAATTACCTATAGTCCCACCATTTCAGGCATATTTTTGCATTTATGAGCGAATTTTAAGAATTATGCGACTTTCTTGGTTTTTCGTGTGTATTAGCACATGAATCTGGTGCCTTGGAGCACCCAATTTTTTTTTCTGAATTTTTTTTCATGAGGACCTCTGTAATGAGTTAGGGAAGCATTGCTTATAGTCCCACCATCTTTTAAGGCATATTTTAACTTTTATGAGCCAACTCATAGGAATTAGACGAATTTCTAAGTTTATCGTGTGTAAAACTCATGGATCTGTGATACATCCAAACTTACACCTCAATTAAGAGATATAAACGGTCGAAGTTAATTTATAGAACTCAACGTGAGTTGAGGTCGATCCCACAGAGAATCTCTTTACAGAAATGATTTTACTGTCGCGTTTTACTCAAGTGTCATTATTATTTCCTAAAGAAATAATTACGGAAAGTAAAATGGGTTTAGTTGTGATGTTCTAGTAATTAAGATTTGTAATCAAAATCCAGATTAACAATTAACAACTTCACTTGGACTCACCCAAAATAGACTCTTCAAGACCTGTACACTGTATCATCACCACGGACACTACCACGACTCGTGACAAAGGCCACGGTCCGTGGTCTTCACTTGAACTAAGATTTGTAATCAAAATCTAGATTAACAATTAACAACTTCACTTGGACTCACCCAAAACAGACTCTTCAAGACCTGTACACTGTATCATCACCACAGACACTGCCATTACTCGTGACAATGGCAACGTTCTGTGGTCTTCACTTGATGAATTTCCTCTTCAACTTTCCAATGCCCTTTCACTGAGTCATTACCACGGGCACCACGACGACTCGTGACAATGACCACGGTCCGTGTAGTTGTCCGTGGTCTTCACTTGGTAAATTCCTTTTTTAACTTTTCCTTGCCCATTCATTGGCTCACCTTTACGATTGGCACCACAGACCGTTATGAGGACCACTGTCCTTGAGGTTGGTCGTGATCTTTACTTGGTCCAACCTAATCTCAACTCCTCCAAGCCTTCTTACTGGAAATGCTTCACACTCGGCACCACGGTTCGTGACAAGGACCACAACCCGTCAGGTGCTCGTGGTCTTCACTTGATCACCATCATCTTATGCTTCTTTTTCTATGTTTTCCACACAAGCAAGAATATGTCTACACATTCAACAAACACATCAAAGCATACACAAATACACTCAATTCTAGTATTAATACTTAGCTTTCAAGCATCAAATGTGCCAAGATTTCGCGGCACATCAACCTGGCAAATTGGAGCACCCAAAAATTCTTTCTAAATAAACTTCATGAAAATCTCCGTAATGAGTGTGGAAGCATTATCTATAGTTCCACTATTTTAAGGCATATTTTTATATTTACGAACCAACTTTTGGAATTATGCAACTTTCTTATTTTTTCGTGTGTATTAGCCCATGGATCTAGTGTTTTGAAGCATCTCCAAATTTTTTCAAAAAAAAACATTCTGAGGACCTCCGTAATGAGTTGGGGAAGCATTACATATAGCCCCACCATTTTAAGGCATATTTTCGCATTTACGAGCCAACTCATAAGAATTATGTGACTTTCTTGGTTTTTCGTGTGTATTAGCCCATTGATCTGTCGCCTTGGAGCACCCAAAGCTTTTTTCAAAAAAATTTATGGGGACCTCCGTAATTAGTCGGGGAAGCATTAACAATAATCCCATCATTTTAAGACATATTATCACATTTATGAGCTAACTTTTTGGAATTACGCGACTTTCTTTGTTTTTTGTCTGTATTAGTTCATGAATCTGGCGTCTTGGAGCACCCAAAAAGTTTTCGAATTTTTTTTATGAGGACCTCCGTCATGAATTGCGGAAGCATTAACCTATAGTCCCACCATTTTAAGGCATATTTTCGCATTTACGAGCCAACTTTTAGGAATTATGAGATTTTTTTTTGTTTTTTCGTGTGTATTATCCCATAGATCTAATGTCTTGGAGCAACCAAAAATTTTAACTAAAAAAAGTTGGCGTACATTGGTCCGAAGGGGCAAACATCCGCATTTTAAAGATAAAATGAGGTTAGGAACGAGAAATACCAAATTTCCTATTTTACGTGTGCTATAGTCCATAGATTTTGGGTGATATGTGATCCCGACGGGTTTTTGGCCGAAATATTTTGTGGGCGTCTGTGACGACCTTATTAATGACGTGTTTGGTTCGGAGGGGAGAACGTCCTCTTTTTCAAGTTCAAAAAAGTTTCGACAGGGGAATATAAAATTTCTCATTTTACATGTGCTATAGCCAATGAATTTTGGGTGATATGTGATTCAAACGGGTTTTTGGCCAAAATATTTTATGGACGTCCGTGACGACCTTATTTATGACGTGTGTTGGTTTGGAATGGCAAATGTCCGCATTTTCGAGTTCAAACGAGGCACATAATGGGAAATATCAAATTTCTCATTTTACGTGTGCTATAGTCCATAAATTTTGGGTGATATGTGATCCCAATGGGTTTTTGGCTGAAATTTTTTATGGGCATTCGTGACGACCTTATTAATGGCGTGCGTTGGTCCAATGGGGCAAAAAATTGTATTTTCAAGTTCAAACGAGTCCCCAAAAAGGGAAATATAAAATTTCTCATTTTACGTGTGCTAGTCCATGGATTTTGGGTGATATGTAATCACGATGGATTTTTGGCCAAAATATTTTCTAGTCGTCCATGAAAATCTTATTAATGACGTGCATTGGTCCGGAGGAGAAAATGTATGCATTTTAAAGTTCAAACGAGGCCCAGAACATGAAATGCCAAATTTCCTATTTTAATGTGCTATAGTCAATGGATTTTGGGTGATATGTGATCTTGATGGATTTTTGGCCTAAATTTTCTGTGGGCGTCCGTGGCGACCTTGTTAATGATGTGCGTTAGTTCGTAGTGTCAAACATCTGCATTTTCAAGTTCAAACGAGGCTCGGACGAGAATTATTAAATTTTCTATTTTACGTGTACTAGTCCATGAATTTTGGGTGATATGTTATTTCGATGGATTTTTGGCCGATTTTTTGTGGGTGTCCGTGAAGCCCTTATTAATGGCATGCATTGGTCCATAGGAAAAATGTCCACATTTTCAAGTTCAAATGAGCCCCTCGGAATGGAAAATACTAATTTTTCTATTTTTACGTGTGCTATTGTTCATGGATTCTGGGTGATATGTGAAACCAACGAGTTTTTTCACTGAATATTTTTGTGGGCGTTCGAGATAACCTTTTTAATGGCGTGTGTTTGTACCGAGGTGAAAACATCCACATTTTCAAGTTCAAACGAAGTCTGGAACAGAAAATACCAAATTTTCCATTTTACGTGTACTATAGTCCATGGATTTTGGGTGATATGTGATCCCAATTGGTTTTTGGCTAAAAATTTTCGTGGGCTTCTGTGACGACAAGATTAATAGCGTGCATTTGTCCAGAGGGGTAAACGTTCGCATTTTCTAGTTCAAATGAGGCTCGAAATGGGAAATACCAAATTTTCCATTTTATGTGTGTTATAGTTCATGAATTTTGGGTGATATGTGATTCAGATGCGCTTTTGGTCGAAATTTTTTATAGGCTCCTGTGACGACATATTTATGACATGTGTTAGTTTTGAGTGGCAAATGTATGATATGTCCAAACTCACTCTTCAATTAAGAAGTGTAAACGGTCGATGTCAATTTACAGAACTCAACGTGAGTTGAGGTCGATCCCACAGAGAATTTCTTTACAGAAAAGGTTTTACTGTCGTGTTTACTCAAATGTCGTTATTACCTCCTAAACAAACAATGACAGAAAGTAAATTGGGTTTGTATTAGATGTTATAATTACTAAAACTTGCAGTAAACATCCAGGTTAACGATTCACAGAATATTACGTTATAAAGTTGATTCAGTTGATAAAGAGAAACTAGGTTTGTGTTCGCACCATAACGTTAGTTCTAGTGTTCTTCCGTAATTGAGTTTCAGGCAATTCAATGTTTACAACATTTATGCGAGTTAATTTCATTCGACACTTCTCAGTCTAATCAGACAAGTTTCACGCATGCCCTCTCGGTCCTAGAGTGTTACTAACATTGACCCTCGCTTACAATGGTTTGATGTTAATGTTCTTTTCTCTCGAACTCAAACTTTAACTCCAATTCGTCAGGTTAGTTCAACATTTTCCTAACTGGTATTTTTCTCTCTAACAAATGCCAGATACATGCTCATTCTAAAGCGTGCACTCATCAAATTTGCAAGGATAACGAAAGCTAAAACTAGAGATTGTAACAACAGATTTGCCTTTCACTCATTCTATGAAATTACAGTTAAAATTATGTCATGGATGACACAACCCAGTAGTAGTATTTAGTCCCTCATGGTTTCACGTAAACAATCAGAGATATTGAATGAAAACATGATAGAAAAGACTTATGAAAATCAACAAATCAACAAGTCGCTTTAATAATTCAAGAATCGGAATCCAAACTTCAAACTGATTTCAATGTTCAAACTTGAAGATCAAAAAGTCAGAATAATCGCGACTCGTTCATCGTTCAAGCTGAGATAAGATAAAACATAAGAACAACCTAATAAATTTAAAATAAGTGTTTCAAAAAGAGTCCTACTCCAAGTAGGACTGCACTGTCGGGCTTTTCACGGCCACTTCCACGACTCATCAAGGGCTTCACGAACCGTGAAGCCCTCTGTGGTCTTTCCTTGAGCTTTCCCCAAAAGTCGGTCTTCAATACTTTACACTGGAAAGGGAACTACGGACAACATCACAACCCGTCATAGGGACCACGGTCCGTGAAGTCGTCCGTGATCTTCAGTTGGACTTTCTCACACTTAGGTTTGAAATGCTAGCGCACTGGATAAGGACCACGATCAACACCACGGGTCGTCATGTTGACCACGGCCCGTATAAGTCCCTTAGTCTTAACTTGGCCCCCATCACTTTGCAACTTCCCTTAGCCTCTTCATTGGTTCCATACCACGATCACCATCACGGGCCGTCATGTTGACCACGGCCCGTAGAACCTTCCATGGTCTTCACTTGGTTATTCATGCCCTCCATCTTATCAAGGCCCAAACACTGCTTCAACCTCACGGGCTCAACCACGGACCGTTATGAAAGTCACGGTCCGTGAAGTTGGCCGTGAAATTTACTTGATCATCCTTATTTTCTGCTTCTTTTTCCAGTTTTCTATACAAGCCAGATTCTGCCTACACATTCAAAAAACATATCAAATCATACAAATTACACTTAATTCTATTATTAGTTTCGAGTTTTCAAGCATCAAATGTGCCAAGATTTTGCGGCACATCAATGTCCGCATTTTTTTTAGTTCAAACAAGGCCTAGATGAGAAAGACCAATTTTCTTGTTTTACGTGTGCTATAGTCCATGAATTTTGGGTAATATATGATCCCAATGGTTTTTTGGTTGAAATTTGTTATGGGCGTTCGTGACGACTTTATTATTGGTGTGTGTTGGTCCGAAGGGAAAAACGTTCGCATTTTCAAGTTCAAACGAGGCCCCCAAGTGGGATTTTGGGTAATATATGATCCTGACTAGTTTTGGGCAAAAATTTGTTGTGGGCGTCCTAAAGACCTTTCTAATATTGTGCGTTGGTCTGGATGGACATTCATTTTCAAGTTCAAATGAGGCCCAAAATAGGAAATACCAAATTTTCTATTTTACGTGTGCTATAGTCCTTGGATTTTGGGTGATATATGATCCCAATGGGTTTTTGGCCGAATTTTTTTTAGGGAGTTCGTGACGAGCTTATTTATTGCGTGCGTTGGTCCAGTGGGGCAAATTTTCACATTTTAATTTCAATTGAGGCCAGGAATGGAAAATACCAAATTTCTCTTTTTATGTGTGCTATAGTCCATGAATTTTGGGTGATATGTGATCCTAATGGGGTTTTGGTCAAAAGCTTTTGTGGGCATCCATGATGACCTTATTAATGACGTGCGTTAGTTTGGAGGGGCAAACGTCCACATTTTCAGGTTCAAACGAGGCCTGGAGCTATATATATCAAATTTCCTATTTATAATCCATGGATTTTGGGTAATATGTGTTCCTGACGAGTTTTTGGCGGGAAATTTTACTTGGCGTCTGTGATGACCATATTAATGGCGTGCATTGATCAGGATGGGCAAACGCCTGCATATTAAAGTTCAAACGAAACTTGAAATGGGAAATACCAATTTTTTTATTCTAAGTGTGCTATAATCCACGAATTTTGGGTGATATATGATTCCGACAGAGTTTAGGACAAAATTTTTATGGGTGTTCGTGACAACTTTATTAATGGCGTGCATTGGTCCGGAGGGAAAAACATCAGCATTTTCCAATTCAAACACGGCCCGATATGGAAATACCAAATTTTCCATTTTATGTGTGCTGTAGTCCATCGATTTTGGGTGATATCTGATCTCGATGATTTTTTGGATGAAATTTTTATGGGTGTCCCTGACAACTTATTAATGGTTGCGGAGGTCCGGAGGGGAAAATGTCCATATTTTCAAGTTTAAAGAAGGTTCGGAATGGGAAATACCAAATTTCTTATTTTACGTGTGCTATAGTGTATGAATTTTGGGTGAAATGTAATTTCGACGGGTTTTTGGCCAAAACTTTTTGTGGGCTTCTGTGACAACCTTATTAATGGCGTGCTTTGATCCGAAGGGGCAAACGTCCATATTTTTGAGTTCAAACGAGACTTGGAACCAGAAATATCAAATTTCTAATTTTACGTGTGCTATAGTCCATAAATTTTGGGTGATATATGATCCCGACAGATTTTTGGTTGTAGGATTTTGTGGGCGTCCGTAACGACCTTATTAATGGCGTGTGTTGGTTTAGAGGGGAAAATGTCCACATTTTCAAGTTCAAACGAGGCTAGAACAGTAAATACCAAATTTTCTATTTTATGTGTGCTATTCCTGGATTCTGAGTGATATGTGATCCCGACGAGTTTTTGGCCTAATATTTTTGGGTGTTTGTGAAGACCTTATTAATGGCATACATTGGTCCATATGATGTATTTTCAAGTTCAAATGAGGCTTGGAATGAAAAAATAACAAATTTTCAATTCCACGTGAGCTGTAATCCATGGATTTGGGGTGATATGTGATCCCAATGGGATTTTGGCTGAACTATTTTGTAGTCGTCCTAACGACCTTGTTAATGTCGTGCATTAGTCCAAATGGGCAAACATCTGCATTTTCAATTTCAAACAAGGCTCAAAATAAGAAACACTAAATTTCCTGTTTTACATTTCCTATAGTCCATGAATTTTTGGTGATATGTGATCCCGACGGGTTTTTGGCATAAACATTTTGTGGGAGTCCATGAAGATCTTATTAATGGCGTGCGTTGGTATGGAGGGGAAACAATCCACATTTTCAAGTTGAAACGAGGTTCGAAAAGAGAAATACTAAATTTCTCATTTTATGTTTGCTATAGTCTATGGATTTTGGGTGATATGTAATCCTGATGGGTTTTTGGATGAAACTTTTTGTGGGCGTCTAAACAACCTTATTAATGGCGTGCATTGGCTTGGAGGGGAAAACTTCCACATTTTGAAGTTGGCAGTATAGTCTGGGAGGCCCCTGTAGTTGTCTTAGTTTGTCACCTGGACTCTTCTACTCATGACTTTTACAACTAAACCCTCGAACCCACTGAAACTCAACATTTAAAACCCTTTTCTTGACATGTCATCCCATGTAACAAAAGCAGTTCAAGTGCGTGAATTACACCCACTTTAGGAGCGTGAAATGCTTTTAAAAAGCCAATAATAGTCATTTTTGGCTATCTTCCTCAAATTTCCCTAATTTCTTCTTCAAATATCCCAAATTCTTCTGTTTCTCACTCGTTTATCTCTCTCCAAATTTCTTCTTGTTCTCCACAATCGATCGGGACCTGTCTATATTTTAGTTTTCTCTCCCTTTTCTTACTCGTTAAATTTTTTTGTTCTTCACAATGACTATTTGTTTTTGCTATTGTGGGCTTTATGCTGAACTTAAGATGTCAAGAACATCAACTAATCCAGGAAGAATGTTTTGGGGCTGTCAAAAATACTCAAATGGTAATGAATGTGATTTTTTTGATGGGCTGATATGGCTGATCCTATGTATCAAGAACAATACTACATGAAGAACCAATCAACAAAGGTTGATCATGGAAGGCATGAAAGACAGGGAAAGTAGGGAAGACATGGAAGACAGGGGAGATCGAACATAAGTATTGATATTAATGTTGTTGTGATTGTTGTCATTTGGTTTTTATCTTTTGTATTTAAGTTGTCTTGATGATTTGTTCATTTGAGTACTATGATAATGTAATATATTGTATGAAAATATCCAATTTAAGACTTATAATTATCATAGCAAATTCATAAGCTAAAATAACCTCTTTGTCATAGCAAGTTAACACAACAGTTGAAAATTAAGTTAACAGTTGGATAGTATCAAAGAAAATGTCATTGAGAATTTAGCTAGACCAAATATGAGTCTTTAATATGAAATATTATGTGTCTTGAGTGCTTGGTGTGGATTGAGTGGCTGGTGTGACACGAGTTCATTTGGATTGGGTGCTTGTAGTGGCATGAGTACTTGTAGAAGAGTTGACTCGTTTGTAACTTTGTTATTGTAGCTGCCTTTTAGTAACTGCAGCTCCACCCTTACACCTTAGTCCATTGGTTTGTAGCCAAGATCAATATTGGTAGGCGTTGAACTCTTCAATTAGCACTACGTAACACTCTATCAGTAGTTCCAGACTGTTAAAAGACAATAATAATATCAGTTAGAGATTCTATAGAATAAAACTACAGGTCCTTAAATGATAATACTTACCCTCTCTATCACACTACCATTTGCTCCAAATATCACACCAAAACCAGTTGTTCTTGGCTTCTCTGTTCTTGGCCTCTTATATCCGGGTTTTGCACTACCTCTTTTAACTTTGCTACTCCTCTTTGAGCCACTAGCACCAATAGTTGACTGTTCAGTACTAAATTGATTTGTTGGTTGAGCAACACTTGCAAAATTTATAGAAATATTTGCAGCACTTCCACCCGTAGTGGTTGCTCTTTCATCTGCTGCTAATATAATGACTGGTCTTTTAGTAGTTGCACCACCACTTTCACCCGTACATGTTGTAGCAGTAGCCAGCAGTTGCACCTCTAGAAGCTGCTGAAATAGTGACTGGTCTTTTAGTAGCTGCACCACCACTTCCACCAGTACATGTTGCAGTAGTAGTTGCACCAGCAGTTGCACCTCTGAGAGCTGCTAAAGTAGTGGCTGGTCTTTTAGTAGTTGCACCACCAGTTCCACCAATACATGTTGCTGAAGTAGTTGCACTTGTAGTTACACCTGTAGATGTTGCTGAAGTAGTTGCACCACCACTTCTACCTATAGCAGTTCTTATCGTTCCAGTAGTATAGTCATTTTTCTACATACACAATTTTCCAAACTGAATTTAGAAGTATTGATAAAATAAATTTCATTAACAAAGTTGAAGTAGTTAAAGCAGAACTTGTAGCAATTGGACATCCTTTCTTGTTATGTCCAAAATTTTTGCACAAAGAACATTTCATTTTTCTCCCCTTCCTTGTAGCATTTCCAAACTTCTTCTTACTAGGCTCATTACTATTTTTTGACCTTTTTTTTCTTGGTCTTCCTGTCATAGAAGTGATTTCAGGTGGCTCAATGGATGGTCTTGTGCTCTTTGGCCACATCTTTATGTTTGCCATAGGTTGAATGAACTTATTGTAGGCTTTCAAATATGTTTCCTTCTTATACCATTGATAAAAAAATGACTCAACATCTAAATTCTTGTAATGCATTGCAGTAATTCTATGTGCACTAGAAATTCCCTTCAGTTGACATGACGTATAACTACTCATTTTTTTTGAAATTAACAACATGTTTATATGACGGATCATGAATCTCATAACCATTATCTCCATTAAATTTAACCTCACATATGCTGCATGTTCAACATTCTCACTAAGAATTTGCATAGCCATAGGTGACACATCGATTACCCATTTTTTTCAAAAAACTCTCTCATTTGAGTCATTCTTTCGATGACTTTGAGTCTAATTTTCTCCATCATAGTGATGATTGATTTGAATCTAGATACCAAGATCCAACTATTGAATGTCTCACACACATATTATTCTCAACTATGTCACACTTGCTATGCTTCTTGAATAATGCCCTACACCATGCCTCATTATTGACTTTAACAAAGCTTCCACAATGGCTTCTCCCAACAAACTCATTTCATCAAGTTTTTATTGTAAATGAACTTCAAATGGAGCCCTGACAACTTGTCAATTTTTTTTCTCCTTTCTTCACCTCTCCATACCTTCTTCTAGTTGGCCCATATATATCTAGCACACCATCTATGCTCAACATTTGGCAATAAATCAGTAAGTGTTATGTGAAGACCCAATCAAAGAAAAAAGTCATGCCAAGAAAAAACAATAGAAATATAAATGTAACATAGACATTGCTATAGCAAAGTAAAAAAGAGAGACTATAAAGTGTTTTCATATCTTCTGCATATCAGACATAATTGTAAGTCCTTCACCTTTAGTTTGTGTCAGCTTCAAATTATTTTTGATGCACTTGATAAATCAAGACCACGTGTCCTTGGATTCTTTATTAACTACTGCCCATGCTACATGGTACAATTGATTATTTCCATCCTTGAAAATGCAAGTCAACAGATCACCTCTACATACACCTTTTAGAAATGAACCATCAAAACCAATTATCCTTCTACACCTCCTATCCATCCACTTTTTAGTGCTCCAAGAAAAATATAAATTCCCATAAATACCTCTTTTCCAGGAATTGTATTCTTGGATGTCCTAACAACCACAATAGTTCCTGGATTTGTAGACTTCAACTCCTCAGCATAATCATACAATCTAGCAAATTCCTATATGAAATCACCCATATGCTCATTTCCTACTTTTATTTTTGCTCTTCTACAACTTATTTTACTAACATAAAATCCATAATCCTTTCTTAGCAAGCCTTGAATCTGATGGAGTCTGATGGTAGGCTCACTCATGATTCTGTGTTTGTAAGTCTTACTAATCCAATTTGGAGTACATAACTTGCTTCTTGTTCTTTTGCAACACTTATGAATAGAAGAATATATCTTCACAATAAAATTTTCAGTATTACCATTAATACTTCCAAGAATATGTCAAGGACAACCCTTCTTACACTTTGCCAGGATCCTCTCCTTTTCATTAAGTTTAAGCTTAAGGTTCACACCCCTCTGAACAGAGTAACTCTGTAGTGATTCTCTAAACTCAACATTATTCACAAAAATCATGTACAACTTAAATAAATATAAATTGGGCCCAAAATAGACCTTTGTACTTGCATTCCTAGCTGGTGGATCTACAACCTCATCAGACTCAACATGATCCCCTTCATCTTCACTAATATCACTGCCAGAATCTGACCTATCAAAATACAGATCATCCCCACCCAATTTTCCTTCACATCTTTCCCTTTTATTCTTTTGATATTTTCAAAACTAGCATCTTTACCTACAAGAACAGAAGGTATATCCTCTACATTTATTTTAGCAGATAGGCAAACAACCGCATTTTCAAGTTCAAACAGGGCTTGAAATGGGAAACACCAAATTTTATATTTTACGTGTGCTATAAACCTTTGATTTTGGGTGATATGTGATCCCCATAGGTTTTTGGTTGAAAGTTTTGTAGGCGTCCATGATGGACTTATTAATGACGCACATTTTTCCAGAGGGGCAAATGTCTTCAATTTCAAGTTTAATTGATGCTTAGAATGGGAAATACAAAATTTCATGTTTTACGTGTGCTAGTCCATGAAATTTGGGTGATATGTGATTCCGATGAACTTTTGGTCGAATTTTTTTGTGGGCATCAGTGATGACCTTAATAATGGCGTGTGTTGGTTCAGTGTTGTAAATGTACGCATTTTCAAGTTCAAACAAGTCCCGAAATGAAAAATACAAAATTTCCCATTTTACGTGTGCTATAGTCCAAGGACTATGAGTGATGTGTGATCCGACAGATTTTTGGCCAAATTTTTTTGTGGGCATCCATGACGACCTTATTAATGGAGTGCGTTGGTCCGAAAGGGAAAAAATTACATTTTCAAGTTCAAACGAGGCTCGGAATGGGAAATACCAAAATTTTCATTTTATGTGTACTATAGTTCTTGAATTTTGGGTGATATGTGATCCCAATAGATTTTTGACTGAAATATTTTGTGGGCTTCCGCGATAACCTTATTAATGGCGTAATGATGTACTGTGAATTTACGGTATTTTTTTATGCATTAAAGTTGAAGTTGTTCATGAGTCTTAGACATTTTTTTTATTATATGTGATGTAATTTGATTGATTTTTGTTAGAAGTAGGTTTTTGAGTAGTGGTGTTTAAATGTGCTTGAAACAACAGCAAAATGGCAACACACGAGCCCACCTGCGAGCCGTCGTTCCTTCGACGAGCTGTATGTGGCTGGTGTGGGTGAGTTTTCAAGGAAAATGAACCAAGTGTGGAACAACAAAACGACTAATGGACCATAGGTCCTCCGATGAGTCGTCATTGATGTGATGTGGGTGACTTCAGAGAAGATGAGTTTCAGTCCATAAACTACGATTGAACAGGACATACAATTCTTAGATCTACGGGTCGTAGGTCATGACTGTCGATAACACCCACATGAATTTTGACTAACTGTTGAATGAAGATGGCACCCACAAGCCGTCGTTAATGTGACGAGCCGTAGGTCACCAATCGTGGATGACACTGCCAGAACTGAATTTCCTTAGGCTTTCTATTCCTACTTGGTTTAGGATTTTATTTTCTATAAATATTAGTTGTAATTTTCATTTTTTGGGTTGTTAGACTCTTTGTGCAACTTTGATTTTAGCTTTGGGAATTATTATGCGAACACTTTCGGCATTTAATTCTTAAAGTTTGGTTTATGCAATTTGCATTTGTTTTTCAATTCAAGATTCCAGATTTCATCTATTCGAATTCCAGATCAATGATATTAACACACGAAAGCCAAGAAAGCCGTGTTATATCTAAAAGTTGGCTCATATATGAGAAAATATGTCTGAAAAAATAATCGAACGGTACAAACTATTTCCCCAACTCATTAGGGAAATCCTCATAAAGTTTTTTCAAAAAACAATTTTGGGTGCTTTGAGGCCATTGATTCATTGGCTAATACACACAAAAAATCAAGAAAGTCATGTAATTCGTAAAAGTTGGCTCGTTTAATGCATATTTTCACATTTACAGGTCATTCTTTTGGAATTACACAAATTCATTGATTTTTCGTATGTATTAGACCATTGATCTGGAGTTTCAGAGCACCCTAATTTCTTTCCTGAAAAAACATTATCACGATATCTGTAATGAGTTAGGGAACCATCACGTGTGCTCACACCATTTTTAATGAATATTTTCGTATTTACAGGACATTTTTTTAGGAATTACGCAAAATCTAGAATTTTTCGTGTGATTTTGCCCATAGATCCGACGCCTCAGAGCACCTAAAACATTATGAGGACATTCGTAATGAGTTGGGAAACCATAACTATACTCACACCATTTTTAAATCATATTTTTGCATTTATAGGTATTTTGTTTGGAATTGTTTTATTTAAAAATATAATTTAGACTGGTTTTAAGAGTCGCCACTTAATTTTTAAGAAAAATCAAGAAAACTTATTTTTTTCAAAAGATTAAAACAGAAAATCTAATGAAAATATTTAAAGGGGGTTCGGGGGTTCCTATTAATGTTCTAAGAAGGATTTTAAAGCATTCAGAACATCCGCTAATGCGGTTATCCGACAATTAATTATTTGGCTAAAATAATTTTATTTGATTCGAATTGAAAAAATTGTATAATTTTTATGGTTAGGACCATTTTAAAGGAGAAACAGAAAAATGTCGCCATATTATTTAAATGAAGTATTTTATAAACTTACGTATTTATTTACTTATTTATTCTTAAGTTGAGTAAGAAACAGATGATTTAGTTAAGTCATTAATTCAAAATGGGTGTCTTCTGGGGATTTGAATTTTTCAACCTCAAGGTTAGCGGCAAATATTAACGAGTATATAAACACAACAAAGAAGAGGGGGGGGGGGGAAGAGATTTGGGCCCAAATCTGGTTTTTCTGTCCGCCTGGGCCAATTCTTGGGCCCATTTCGTTTTGGGCCTTAGACCCATTTGAGTCACTTGCACCTGTCCTAAACTAACAATATAATAGCAAATAAGTGGGCTTAGGTCCGATTTCACCTGTCCTAAATTCTAACAATAATATCAATAAATAAAATGACGAGGGCTTAGGCCCAAAATAACAAAATACATCTTTTGGAAATTAAGAGTGGGCCTTTGGCCCAATTTTTTCACTTTCTCGATCTGTCGCACATTCTTTCAACTCCGGGACCCGTTCGTCAATTTTTAGGGCTGGCCGACTCGGATAAAAATAGAATTTGAGCCTTTATGGCTCTCCCGAAATGCAAGAAAGAAGGTAGGAGTTCGTAGCGAACTCGAGCGGATTTCACATGCAAAGAAAAGAAATAAAATTAGAGCGAAAATAATTGGCAACACCTAACAATTGGTAGCAATTGATCTTTAAAGTACGACAAAGAAAAAAGATAAAGCTTAAGGCAAAATTATACACATGAATGACATAAACTAAAAAAAAATAGAAAAAAATAATAATAAATAAATATGATAAACATCTAACATGATTCCAAATAACTAAGGCAAAACAAATAAGTTAGGCATGTGGACAAACTACTATTACAAACAAACGGACTAATACAACAACTTATGCAAGCGATGAAATCAAAATGACGCCACATCGTGACATAAAATAAGCAACCATAAATGATCAGATTAGCAACAGATTTGAGAAAATAAATCTACTCACCCCAAATGTATACATTTATTCAATAGTCAGTTAAGCATAGAGCATCCATGAATATTATATGCTAAAGAACGAAAGAAAGCATATCTCCGAGGAAGACATAAAATCTAAGACATGAGTCAAGTAGCTACAAAAACTGAATGCAACGATTTTATTTTTTTTACTAATAATTAAAGCTCCGCTACAGAAAGTTTTAACAGAAAATCAATGCCAACTCACTCAAAATGAGTATATTAAATATAAAGGTATCTTCTAGCAAGTGATATTTTAGCAGCTAATTCAGATTATAATACTTAATTTGACTATGCTAGTTCTCTCAAAAGGACATGTGGCACCAACAGTAGACCCAGTTAAACCAAGAAACTACATCACCATACAAGAAATTATACCATACCAACTTAATAATTCTACTTTATTTTATTTATTTATTTTGAGAAAAGGAAACGCAGGGAGATAAGCCAATGTTCAAGATGCTTCACAAATGGAGTCTCAACAGTGAAAAAGGCCGGAAAACTCATATTCAATCTGAACAGATTTTCAATCAAGAATATTGGAGTCAAAATAAAGAAGAAAACGAAATAAAGCTAAAGGAGCCCAACCGAAAATAGGTTCATCACATAACATCAAAATAGAATATGAATGAGGGAAGAGATATTACCTTTTTTCGGGCAGCAAACGAGAGACAATGACGAGCAGAAAGGTAGCTTTCCACGACCACAACGAGATTCCGACTCGGGCAACGATCGAGAAATCCGAGTAGAATATTGGACTCAACCCTGAAACTAGTTCTCCTCTGGTTCCTAGGTATATATTTAGTATGTATTTAACTATTTTTTGCTTAAGTATTTCAAGGTATTTTTTGCTCAAAAAAAATCCAACCCCTACAATGGAGAAGAAGAGACATATATATAGGGGGAAATCTAGGGTCCAATTGGGAGGGAAAAGGGTAGAATCGGGATTCGAATTTGACCCTCCATTTGAATTTTCTTCCCCAAATGATGGGGAAAAGTTGTTGCTTGTACCATATTTCAACCGAAATCCCCTAAAATCCGGATGCAGAGAAAGCTGTGGGGGCAGCTGTGGCAGAGGAGGAAGACGCAAAAGCTGTTGCGTGTGTAGCTGCTGTGAGCAGTGTTGCTACTGTACACAACTGCTGCTGCTGCTTTTGACGTTTCTGGTCTTGCTGAAGAAGAAGGAGAACACAGGTGGGGTTGTTCGGCTACTGTATGTATTGTATGTATTATTATATTGTTGGGAATGGGCTAGTAGTTTGGTTGGGCTGCTGTAGTTGTATGGAATTGTTGTATGTAGGCATTGTATGTTAGGAATTGTTTGACTAAAATGGGCCTGAAATGAGAAAGGCACGGGCTGCTGGAAATTAAAGAAATGGGGCCCAAAACTAAAGTCTTTGGTGGGTTTAAAGTAGGGCAAATCACATAAATCCCACTAGTTTAGGTCTTAATTACTAAGATTCCCAATAGTTTCAAATATTACTTCCTCTACCATATTTCATGATTAGGATACATGAGTCTAAATTTATGAGATACATGTATTTGTCGAATTTTAGAATTGAGATACAAAATTTATTTATTTAAATTAATTGGTTGTAACTTATTTCCTTAATTAGAGGAGTAATTGAGGATTTTCAAAATACATAGATAATTAATTTCATTTTATTATTCTTTGAAATAGTAAATTCATTAATATAATTAATATAAGATAAAAACATGTATATCTTGGTAATGTAATTTGATTAATTTCAAATTATTAC
>JAJOOI010014639.1:0-38853 GCA_029582585.1 Solanum bukasovii
TTCATTCTCACATTCTTTCATTCTTTTCATTCATTCTTCACTAGGTGTGAGAGTAGGTAAACATAGTCTATCCTAGCCTCACCTTCATTATAAGTCATTCAAAGAAGACAACAACCAAGTATAACACATAAAGTCTCTACACAAGGTCGACTTTCATGCTCTTAGACCATACACAAATTCGTATCATATCACATTACCTTCACATAATCAACATTACTCAAAACAACAATCATCCAACTTTGCCTACAAGGCCATGATCACAACATGCTTATAAAGTAAACACCTCCCCACTTTCAAAGGGATAAAACCTCCCAATTCTAACATCTACTACATATATATAAAATACTAGAATCAATAATCTATTCACAACTTCATCATCATCATAAGTCTTAGGTCACAATTGCCCATTCAAGGACAACATCCAATATAACACAATTGACCATCAATTCCTCATAATTCAATATAGAACAATACATAAATCAATAGTCCATAACAATCTACACATTACTTTCACATTATTAGCTCATAATCAATAGACCCACTTTAGACCCAAAAATTAGCATTTCAAGATATGCAAGGGTTCATGGAGTTTTTGATCTTAAAACCATCAATATTAACATAAATCATCATTTGAAATACTTTCATGCAAGAACCCAAGCTTAGAATTGAAATTGGGATTTTTAGTGTTTTTGAAAAACATTGAAATCACTTTGATTTGGCTCTTTGATTGAAAGGAGAATCAAAGATAAAATCCCCATACCTTTATGATTAATTTCCTAGGAATTTGAAGGAGAAATCAATAGGAACCCATCCCCTAGCTTGAAGCTTCATCAATGTCTTCCATAGAGTTCTAGAGAGAGAATTTATTTGAGAGGGCAGGTTCAATTTGGATAATGAGGTCTAATTCTAGGTTTTGGGGTTTTAACCACTAAAAATACCCTAAAATAGGTAGAATAACTGTTTATAATAATTACCCAAAGTACCTAAACTACCCCTCACTTAGTTGGACCTTTTCAACAATTCAAACTTGAGTTTTATTTTCACAAATTTCGTCAGGAGACAAGTCTGCGATGCGGAGATGTTCCCACAAGTTTTGTGGAAATTAAATTTCGAGGCAGAAGAATCCGCGATGTGGACCAAACTTTTGGCCCTTGGTGGAGCTAGTCCGCGACGCGGACATGCTCCCTCCATGAGCAACTTCAAGCTACCTTGGTAGGTTGTTTGGCCAAGGGTTGGGGTCCTCCTCGGGACCCTTAGGGTGGTCCCGGGGAGTCGTACCCGAATGTTTTGACCCTAAAAACATTTATTAAGACACTAGGGTCACCTCCACTGATTTTAGACTCCAAACAACACATAAAAACATGAACAACATACTAGAACACACCATCACGTAAAAGACTAGTTTCTGAACGTCTTGGTCATCCATTGACGTTTGACTTCCAAACTCTTTAAAACTGACTAAAAAGGCTATTATTCATTATTTTAACAAGCTATTAATGCATAAAACCCAGGTGAGGCTCTACTTTATCCTACTTCATTTTGAGGAGTGTTACAGATTAGGCATTTTAACTTTCAAGTTAAGGCCTAAGTTTAACTTTAGTCAACATTCTGAGTAAACAAGCTTGGATGAGAATTTCGTCAGTGCGGTTAGATCCAAAATGTTGATTTTGGCCTAGAGTGACCCTTCTTTTAGATCCTAAGGCTTCTTAACTGATTTTGAAACCCCTTGTGGATTTTTGGCTTCAAATAAAACTTGGGTATGAGACCTACTTTTCATCGAGACGACCTTATATGGATTTTTTTATGGTTCTATTAAGTCCAAAATGTTTGATTTGATGGGGTAGAATATCTCGTATGCATGCTCCGGGTTACGAATGAATCTCGGGCACCCCATTAGAGTTTTGGTTCCTTAGCACATCAGGTGAAGTGATGTCAGCAGAGGCAAGCCCGCGTCCGCACGCTTGGACCGTGTTCACAGAGGGTTAGTGCCTTGGTAGGCATATTTGCAAGCAACAGCGTACATGGCCTGCATGTTCGCGATGCACAGTTGGCCTGGCATGCATGTTCGGGAGGGCCAGCCAGCCGCCTGGCCTTTATACTAAGACCATGTCGCAATCTGCCGTTGTTCTAAAGAGAATTTTGGAAATTTCTCCTTGATTTTAAGTCTGATTTTGGTGATTAGAACTCTCTAGTATGTTTGTTGGAAGCCTGGCCATGTGGATTGGTGGTTGAATTGCATTGAGGAACTTCTATTTGAGGTTAATTTGGTGTAGAAACTGTTGCCCCAGAGCTTGTTTGAGCTTAAATTGTGTTTTCTTTGCTAGTTGTTTTGTTAGCTGCCTTAGCCCTCAGTTTTTGTTCAATTTTGGAACACTAGTTCGAGGAATAGTTTAAGACCTCTTCAAGGAGTCAATTCCAAAAATTCTGATCTCAATCTCACAATTCTCGTTTGACTCTAAAATTGGTCTGTTTTCATTTTATGTGATTTCAGTGTCTAAATGATTGTATTAACATTTTGATCCTTTTCTAGATATCCTGGCAGCATTCGGAGGTTTCTCAAAATGGAAAAGCTCTGACCTTATGATCTGGAGTGTGCGTGGTTAGCCTACAGGTAGGATACGACTTCCTTTCTAATTACATTGAGCATGGATGTATAAATTCATGATAATTGTGTGAATTTGGGGTGGTACCTAGTTATTCCTGCTTTTATTTTTAGAAACCATGAGTTAGGATTGATTACTATTGTTTCAAGGGTAGTACCATCTCAATTGGGGGTTATATGTGTTTTGGAGCATGTTATGTGATTTACTTTTGTTATTACTTTTTTCATGAAACATGTTTGTTCTTAGTCTAGGATTGACTAGTGATGCCTTACACCCGCCAGCTTTGCACATCATTTTAGCCCTTTTGGTCTTCTCAACCTATTTCTACGACTCCGATGCATTATCAGAGGTTGTGTGCTTTCTCAAGATTAGAGTACTTAAGATTTGGAGCCTTTTGTGATATCTGTGGGAGTGGACGGTCCACGATGGCTTGGAGACTACTTGAGATCCTCTTCAGAGTCGACACTCCCCTGGGTCACTCTTGCAAGCTGGGACGCTTACACCTTTAGAAGTGGACTGGCTGGTTGGGCGACCTTGATATATAAGATCCTCTATGGAGCTAGGCATCTTACGCTCCTAGGAGTGGACTGTTTGGTTGGGCAACCTAGGTTGATTGTCACTCTTGTGAGCTGGGGTGGGAGTTGACTAGTTCTTGATTACACAATTACTTGCGTTGGGAGCCTGACTGATGTTCTTAGATTCAGATATGGGTTACTCTTCTTTCTTGTAGACATGGCTATTTTGTGTACCTGTTAGGCTTATGGGGGTCCGTTCGAGTTTTATTTAAACCTGTGCACAAATGTACCTTTTGGGCTTATGTGGTCTAGTTAGGTTTAACTTATTTGTACTTAGATTTACTTTCAATATGCTTATGTGTTTTCTTTTCATTTCCTATTTGACCTTTTTTTGTGTCTAGATTCTATGTTTTTTGATTAATTTTACCTTTCTTGATCAGTCGATCTATGATGCTTATTTATTACCTTTGTTTTGGTACTCATGCTACACTCTGTATCTTTTTCGTGATGTAGGTCCTAGTACCAGCTACCCACGCTGATCATTCATGCCGTCTTTTGTTGCTTGTGGATATCGGATTCGATGGTGAGCACTTGGCATCCTGGATCAGCTAGTCTATTTCTATATATATATTAGCTAGTCTTTTGTCTTGAGAGTGCTTCTTGTGGTCCATTTTTGGGGATCGTATATTGTTCATACTATACAACTCTATACTCGTGACTTCTACGTTCTGGGAGGGTTTCCATTGTATATAAATTTTGGTTGCCTCCATTTATGTCTTTATTATTGTTAGTGTTATTTTCTATTTAGTTCTACTCTTGTACTCACTACTTGTCATTTCGGGTAGGGTTGGCTTACCTACTGATGGGTCATAGTAGGTGCCATTATGACTTGGGAAGTTGGGTCATAAAAAATTGTGTTTGATCAGTTTTTGAGGTTAGATTTGAAATTAAATCGTAAATTTGAGATTTTTAGATGTTTTGTAGTTTTGGAAGTTTCTAAGTTGAAATGGTTGAATTAAGTCGATATTTGGAGTTTTGCATCTCGGAATGGAATTTTGTTAGTTCCATTGACTCGAGAATGTGACTTTCGAGTTAGTAGGACTATTGGCTCAGGTTCTAAGATATTTAGATGGAAGATGTTTTTGTTCGAAAGGTTCTGGATGAGTTTAGGGTGAGTTTTTACATTTTTTGGGTGTTTTGTCGTTGTTTCAACAATTTGTGCTAACTAAAAGGTTCATTATTAATTTTAAATATCAAAAAATTATTCCAAACTTTTTCAAAGTTTGTGTATGAATTATAATACTGAAATAATTATAATTTTTAATTAGACGAGATTTGACTTTTATCACGAAATATGAAATAATTATTTACTGAGCATAAATGATATTTTACTAGGCAAATAAGAACGAAATTAAGTTTCGATGGAACGAGCAGGTCCGCATCATTATGTAAGACATTTAGGAAAACATAATCGGGTCATTTCGCTATCGTATGAAGAAGTTACAGCTCTTTTAATGAAAATTAAAGTTGTTGGTTTCTACAGTAAATACTGTTGTTCATGTATTTAAAATTTCAGACTGTGTTCATTTGGTATTTTGAGTATATTGGGAGTTCAAGACCTTGGAATGGAGTGATTCTTGAAGAATATTTCTCTATTTAATATGGGGATCAATATCCAATCCTCATTTTAGAATTCTCTCATGATTTCTTCATTTGGTTTACTTTCCTTATCCATGATTTTCTTGGAGAAATTTTGGGGTTCTATCAATTTGGACTCAATTTTTTATTATAATGTATATTTAGGATCCTTATGTTACGGGTAAACTAGTTTTGGCATAAACTTGTTCATTCATCAATTATTTTCATCATATTAACTGTATATAAGCTTGAGAATTTGGGATTTTCTCGATAAAGTTAAATTTTGATAAATTGAGGATTTCAAGGTCAATTTTAACTCCATTTTTATGAAATTTCATATTTTAACTTCCCTAACTGTGGGTAAGATATTTTTCAAGAAATATTTCAGATTTGAGTTGGGATTTCAAATCTGAGTATTGGGGGGTTTTCTCATGAACTTGTGCTTTAAGTAAATTAGAATTTTGAGCATGATTTCAACTCATTTTTCATTACAATTTCACTTGTGAATTACAAAACTATTGGGTATTATGATTTTCTATAAAAACAAATCAGATTTACCCTCAGTCCTCGGGAATTACTTTTTGGATCGATTTGCACCCTATTTTCAAAATCATCTTTATTGGTGTTGTTGTTCATGATTCTTATTGGGATTCTTTATTTAATTAGACATTTTGGATTTTGAGACTCATCTATAAGGAAAGGCTCAAGTACCAAGTTGATTGCATTCTTTTATAAGGCAAGTTGACCTCTTTGACCATTCGTTAAGTGTATTGAACCTTGTATGTCTTATTGTGTGAATGGGACTAATGAGAATTGCTGACGGGTTTTGTAATTCTTGTTCTTTATTAAAAGTTGAATGAGTAATAGTGATGATATTATGGGTTAAAAGAAGGAATTTGGTGATATAGTGATGGATGATGCGCTATGAATGGTTTACATGGTTGTATTGACTCACTCTTGATGATGTGCCAATATTATGTATGATTGGTTGTTAGTGTGGAATTTATTATTCTCTCATTGTGAATTTTTATATATCTATATCCATTAGTTCTATAACATTGTTGTGATGGTACTTTGTGGAAGTGATGAGAAAAATGGGACGTGTCATGCGCCATGGTAGATTCATATTGAGATAAAATGGACATTGTAACATTCCAGAAACTAGTTGCCTAAACTAGAGCCTAATGTAAGGGTTAGAGTCGTAAATAACTCTCGGTACTCAATATATATGTTTTTGTATTAAAACTTCAAGGTACGACCCACAAAGGACCAATCATGGGTCCTTGAGGAAGACCCTTCAATAGGTGACAAAAGTTGTGCCTGGGCAGTCCACCCATGAGGGAGAACCAAGGCCAGTAGGTGGACCCACACCTCGTGGGTGAGGGAAGTTGGTCAAGGCCCCAGGAACCATGCCCCAGAACCCCTACCACGCTTCACTAGCACGGGCCATGGGTCCTACCATGGTCTGTCAGTGGTGGGCGTGGAGGATCCAAATTGGGAAAATAGGGGAATTCATGGGTTTTTGGGGAATTCAACATAAAACCATATAAAATCATCAATATATTCATAAGAAAACAGAATCCAATCATTAAAAACGAATTTGAAGGGAATCCATGAGGTTGAAGTCAAACCCTAACTTTTGGAATTACTAGCTTTGAAATTGGGGTCTTTGAAGGGGCTCCATGGTCTATCCATGGATGAAGAGCTACCATACCTTGGTGAATAAATACAACGACTTTGAGTGAAAATGCTTGGTCCTTCAACCCTAGCTTCACCTTTTTTTTTCTTCTTCCTAAGGGGAGATGGGGTGCTTAGGTACCAAGGTAGATTATGCATTCCGGATGTTGATGGCTTGAGAGAGAAAATTTTAGAAAAGGCTCATGGCTCGCAGTATTCTATTCATCTATTAGCCACCATGATGTACTATGACCTACGGAAAATCTATTGGTGGAATGACATGAAGAAGGATATAGCGGGTTTTGTAGCCAAGTGTCCGAATTGTCAAAATGTTAAGGCCGAACACTTGAGACCGGGAGGGTTGCTCCAAGATATAAATATTCCCACTTGGAATTGGGAGGAGGTGAATATGGATTTTATGGTGGGTTTTCCTCGTACTCAAAGACAACATGATTTTATTTGGGTCATTGTAGATAGGATGACTAAATCAGCCCACTTCATTCCCGTCAAGGTTTCATATTCGGCGGAAGACTATGCCAAATTGTACATCAATGAGATAGTGAATTGCATGGGTTCCTCTATCTATCATATCGGATCGGGGTACTCAATTTACTTCACATTTTTGGAAGGCGTTCCAACAAGGCCTTGGTACCAATGTTAAACTTAGTACCACTTTCCACCCTCAAACAGATGGTCAAGCGGAGCGGACCATTCAAACCTTAGAGGACCTGTTGAGAGCGTGTGTGATTGACTTAAAGGGTAATTGGGATGACCATCTACCGTTGATAGAATTTGCCTAAAACAATAGTTACCACTCAAGTATTGACATGGCTCCATTTGAAACACTTTATGGTAGGAGGTGTAGATCTCCGGTTGGGTGGTTTGAAGTAGGCGAGTTTGCTCTAATTGGTCCCGAACTAATCTATGAGTCCATTGGGAAGGTTCGACTTATAAGAGAGAGGTTGAAGATGGCCCAAAGTCCGCAAAAATCTTATGCCAATGTTAAAAGGAGGGATCTTGAATTTGAAGTTGGTGATTGGGTCTACTTAAAAATCTCACCTATGAAAGGTGTGATGAGGTTTGGTAAGAAGAGGAAGCTTAGTCCCCGGTATGTGGGCCCATACCAAATCTTGAAATGTGTTGGAAAGTTGCTTATGAATTGGAATTGCCAAGTGAGTTTGCTCCGGTTCACCCGGTGTTTCATGTCTCCATGCTCAAGAAGTGCATTGGTGATCCGGTATCCATCCTTTCTTTAGAGGGTTTAGGAGTTGATGAAAACCTTTCTTATGAAGAAGTCCCGGTTGAGATTTTGGACCGACAAGTAAAGAGGTTGAGAAATAAAGAGGTAGTTTCCGTTAAAGTCTTATAGAGGAATCACTTAGTTGAGGGTGCTACATTGGAGGCCGAGGCTGACATGAAGTCCCGCTATCCTCATCTTTTTCCTTCTACTCCTACCCCAACTTGAGGTAAATAGTTTCTTGAGTTTGGTGTTTTGGAAGTCATTTTGTGCTAAGAGTTTTCTTTGTGATTTCATTATGTTGTGCATGTTCTTGTGAGAATTCATGTTTAGAATATATTGAGTTTTCATGATTTATATGTTCCTCATGTTAACTTGTATTTTAGTATAATGATTGCATACTTGACTTAATGAGATGAATTGATGAACATGCTTAGTTATGATTTTTATGCAATGACATGTTGGCTCCCTATTGTTGTGTTGAGCTTTCTTTGAGTTGGAGAAGGTTGTCCCTCCCATGTTTATGTGAATTAACGTACTATGTTTATTGATGGGCTATAGATGTAGTTTCCTACTTCCTGGAGATTGCATTGATTATGTATTGAGAATGGAGTTGATGCTTCCTCCGATGGTTGATGCATTGTTTATGATGTCGCATGCATGATCGGCTGCTAGTCTAGAGTCGTTAATCCCTTAAAATGTTTAAAGTGACCTTCGAGGATGAATGTTCCTAAGGGGGAAATAATGTAACACCCTAAAAAATGGTAGGTTAACCTATAACCTAAGCGTGAGGTTTTGAGTAACTTTCCGGAGATGTTTAGAACTAAACTAGAATCAAAAGGGAAGAGGTAAGCATATAGGATGAAGTCAAGGACCTAAAACTACCTAATAAAAATGAAGGAAAACCATACCTACCTTTAGTCCATTCGGCGATGGGCAGTAGCATCGCCCATGCGCCTTGGCGATGAGCCAAATGGGCTCTCCTTGCCTAGTGGACAGCCCTCACTTGTCCTAGGTTCTGAAAAAATGGGCGAGAGAGGTCATGGTCGCCAATGGGGTTGGCGATTCTCCCATTGACCCTCCCCATAGCCTAGTGAGCTGCCCATTTAGGGAGCTTACTGGAATTTTCGGTGAGCCAAGGGATCATTAGGTGAGTCGCCTAGTGACCTTGGTGTGCCAAGGGTGCCAAAGGGCGAGCTCCAGCGTGGGGAAGGTAAGTTTTTGAAGTTTAAGTAAGGGTCTTTTAGAAATCTCTCCAAAACTTGAACCGAAGTCAAAATTCTTCCTTTTTTAGTTACTCCCAATTAATAAAAGAAGAAACCCAAGAACATCATCTTTCTCTCAATATTTCACTCTCCAGAAGTTCCTCCATTGAAGAACACAAAGAATTTGAAGATTAGGGCTCAAGAATCCATCTTCTCAACTTCAATTTGTGGGAAAAGCTTCAATTAAGGTATGGGAACCTTGAATCATGGAACACTTTTCTCCACGAAGCCCTTCAACTCTTGATTTCGAAATTGGTAACTTGTTCAAAAACTAGGGTTTTCATTCAAACCATGGGTTCTTCCTAAAAATGATTTTCTTATGTTAGTTGCATTATATTATGGATGATTGGATATTTAATGGTGATTTTCATTGTAAAATTCCCCTTGAACCCATGAACTACCCCATGACCCCAATTTCATGAATTGTAATGGGTGTATTGATGCAAGATGATTACTATGAATTGCATCTATGTTGATCTAGTTATTGAATCTTGTTTTATTCATGCTTAAAGTAGTAATTCTAAGTGTGATTGTAAGACTTGGTTCATGACCCTTGAAGGGGGTAAATTGTGAAGGATTGTTCATGATTGATGAAGGATGTATGTGAACTTATAATCCACTTGTAAGGTAAAGATCCTATGACTATTGTGTAAATTGAGTTATTGTTGAAAGGTCATTCTTCCCTTTCCCTTACACATGTTCATGTATGACTTGTTTAGGATGATGTTGATGTTGTTGTGTTGATTGAAAGGCTAATTCTCATGAAAACACTATGAACAATAATGTGAAAGATTTACTCACATGTTAATGATGATTCTAAGGATGAAAGTTAGTTCTCACCTAAATGAATCTATGAGCTATTTTAAGAGTTGTATTTAATGAAGAGTAGAGTACTTTTTCATACATGTAAATAAACTCCAATGACTAATTATGTATAATTTGGGAGATAATGCTTAGTACCGAGTAGATATGGACAATGAGGTAAAGGCCCTTCCGACACTACAATAGGTTGGTTCATCCAAAGTGAACATGAGATGGAAGCCCCTACGCCAATTCAATAGGACCGGTTTCTAGAGGCAATCTCCTTATCCCATAACTATGTGCCAACATAGGACTTTAGCTGTGGATCCACCTTAAGGCTAAACATGTTAGTTCTACCTTAGGCAAGTAGGACACCTTCTTTCGGTGTGGGGTTACACGACACCGGATTCCATGTAGCTCACATGGTCTATGTCGGTTATGGCTATTCTTTCCTAAATGATAAGATAATGAATAAGACATGAACTACACTATGACTTCTTAATGAGTTGACTTAGTAGGAGTGGGGGTATGAGACTTCACTCTTACATTGCACAAATAGACTTTTTAGGATGTTATGGGATGGTTCTTTATTATTATGATGAGATATGAAGATATGCATGTACAATGAATGGATTGTGTTATAGATGACTTTCCTTATGTTCGAGTAATGTACATGACTATTCCTTTATTGATGTCTATTGTTTATGATGAGGTCTAAAGATGATTTGTATGACTAAGGTAGCTTCAAGGGAGTACTTAGTATGGTTGGTATTATGGGATGCCAACCATACATCGCACAAGTGTTCCTTAGGGGTTGCTAAGGTGTTGACATTACTAGGTTGTGATTATAAATGTGATTATGGCTTGTCTTCGACATTGAAAAATGCATGTTGGTTTCCAAACTTGATAAATGCATACTTTTCACTAAATTGTCCTTTTTATCATATTTAAAGGATTTTATGCATGTTTCCATACTTAGTACATATTATGTGCTAACCCCTTCTTCCTTCTACATCTTAATGAGTGTAGGTTCCATTTAGGTGACTTTCACTCTCCTTTGAAGAAGACTTGGATTGCTTATCTCCAAGTTGTGGTGAGTACTCAAGTTCGAGGACCGGATTTCCTATTTCTTAGTTTCATGTGTATCTCGTATATTGAGACGTTTATTGATGTAAAGGGCTAAGTCCCAAAACTTTGTATTCCTATGTTTTAGATGGTAAATGAGACAAAGTCTAGATTTCCTAGTACTTTCTTTTATGAAAAAGTGAAGTGGGACTTCGATTGTAAAGTTTTAAATTTTTCCGCATTATTTCTATGTCTTATGTAATGATGATGTTAGAGGCTTGTATGAGACCCCTTCGGGGTCAAGTACGACGTGTTATGTCTAGGGTCTAGCCTTGGGTCATGACAAAGAAGCTCGATGATTAATATTGGGAAAGGTCAAAACTGAGTGTCAGCAATTATTATTTGAGGTTCAATCATCTTAGACATCAGTAGGCTCTTTGATCTCCTACTAAAGTAGGTACTAGAGATGGTGGTAATGAGAGAAGCCATCCATAGGCGTGATGGTCACCAGATATAAGAGGTGACAACCAGGCTAACTATTCCACTGGACATGAAAGTCAAGGAAGTACGCAACTCAAAAGGGTAGGCCGCTCAGGTAGGTGATATGGCGTATTTCTATGCTTTTTCCAAGCAAACCTTAGTCAGAGGCATAAGACGAGATTATTACAGGTATAATTCTTGTGTGTGACCGGATGGCCTCTACATTGTTTGATCCCAACTCTACGTTCTTGTATGTATCTATTGGGTTTATTGTGGGATTGGATATGGTATTTGATTTCCTTGATACTCTTAATCATGTATCCACCCTTGTTGGTGGTGTTATTATTGTGGAGAAGGTGTATTGTTCTTGTTTTGTTATGTTCATGGGGTATCCAACTTGGGATGATTTGGTGATATTGGAAATGGTTTGATTTTGACATCATCTTGGGGATGAGATGGTTATCTTTTAACCATATGATTATAGTCTATCATGCAAAGACATTAACTGTAGCCATGCCTGGGATGCCTAAGCTAACGTGAAAGGGTGAATATCATCTAGTTCCTATAAAAGTGATCTCTTTAATTCATGCCAAGAGGTTAGTTGGGGAGGGTGTTTAACATTCTTAGCCCATATTCAAAATAGTAGTGCAGACATCTTACACATTAAGTCAGTTCGTATGGTATGTGAGTTCCTAGAGGTATTTTTTGTTAATTTACCTGAAATGCCACCAAACTGAGATATTGATTTTTCTATAGACTTAGAAGTGAGCACGCTTCTGATCCCTTTTTACCCTAATAGAATGCCATCAGTTGAACTATGGGAGCTAAAGGATCAACTACAATACACAAATTCCTAAGTAAGAGATTCATCTATCCTAGTGCTTCTCCTAGAGGTGGTCCAGTGTTGTTTGTTAAAAAGAAGGGTGGTAGTCTACATATGTGAATAGACTACCAATAATTGATTAAGGTTATTATTTGTAACAAGTACCATTTGCCCAAAATATATGATTTTTTGAATAAAGTGCTTCAATTTTCTCCAAAATTGATTTGAGGTTCGGGTACCATCTGTTAAATATTTGGGCTAAAGATGTTCCTAAAATTGCATTCCAGACTTGATATGGACACTATGATTTCTTGGTGATTTTTTTTTCGGGATGACTAACACCCTCGCTTCTTCCGTTGGATTGATGAATGGGGTGTTTAAATCCTACTTGGATTCCTCATGATCGTCTTCATTGATGATATCTTGGTTTACTCTAAGTGTAAAGAGGAGCATGAACTAGTTACTATCGTAGGTTCGTAAAGGAATTTGCCTCTATTTCTTCTCATCTGACCTATTTGATTCAGAAGAAGATACCATTCCTTTGGTTTGATGAATGTAAGGGGATCTTCTAAGAGCTCAAGACCTTGTTGACCAATGCTCTTATTCTTGGATTGCAAGTGAAGGGTAAGGATTTCATTGAATATCATGATTCTTCACATTTTGGTTTTGGTGTTAATTTGATGCAAGAGAGGAATATTATCATTTATGCTTCCAGACAATAGAAAGTGCACGAGAAGAACTATCCTGCTCATAATTTGGATTTGGATGTTGTGGTTTTTGCACTTAAGATATGGAGGTTGTATTTGTAAAGTGTTCATTGTAAAGTGTTTACTGACCACTGTAGTTTACAATATATTTTCGCGTAGAAGGAGTAGAATTTGAGGCAACATATGTGGATGGAGCTATTAAAGGATTATAATGTCACCATTTACTATCATTCGGGAGAGCTAATGTGGTAGCTGATTCATTGATCAAAAAGGCTGAGAGCATGGGTAATTCTTCTTGCTTAGATGTTCCGAGACATCTATTGGCTAGGGAACTGCAGTCTTTAGCGAATAGTTTAATGCGGCTTGAGGTATCTGAGAGGGGCAAATTTCTAGCTAGTGCAGAGGCAAGGTACAAATTTATGGATCAAATCAAGGCTAGAAAATTTGAGGATGTGAAGTTGAGTAAGATTCGTGGCAAGGCTTTGCAAGGTTAGGCCAAGGAGTCCATTTTTAATGGTGAAGATGTTTTGCATATTAAGAAGTGAATTTGTGTTCCCCGAGTTGGTGATTTGATTTGTACCATTCTTGTTAGGGTTCATATCTTAAAATACTTTGGCCAAGATGTACCGTGATTTGAGGCAACATTATTGGTGGGGTCGATTGAAGTAAGACATAGTTGATTTTGTGATAAAGTATGAACATCAGAAACTTGGCTATGGACTTTGTTGTTGGGCTTCTGATAACGCTCAAATAATTTTCAAGACAAGTAAGAGAATAAGTGGTCGTTGTCAATAAAAATACCCAACAAGATTCTAGATTGAATCCCACAGAGAGTGATATCATGCAAGGAATTCAATTAGGAAATTAAGAATGTAAATTAATTTATTTTTAGCAATTAAAAGATATGGGTGGATGATTCCACCAAATTTACGAAAAGAATTTTGATATCAAGTAATACAATTAAACTAAAATTTGGATTTTCAACAATTAAAAGACAATCTAGGGGTTGTGGAAATTGGTATTGATGTCAAGTAGGGGTCATTGTTTTTGCTCATTATTGCTAAATAATCATTGAAAGGCTAGGTAATCTTATATAACACTAATCTTATTTAAATCATAGAATCTCCTTTCGATCTCATCTATGTGAATCACAAATCAACCCAATACCTTACTAGAATCTCTCTTTTGAGCAGATTTGGCAACTAGAATTGAATCACAATTTCTCTTTCAAGCAAACTATAGTAAACAAATCTGAATTGCATGCATTAAACTAATTACTCACCTCAATTAATCTCTTTCGAGCATCAATTGAAGATGTAGACTAGGATTAAGTTTGCGGCCTTAACCAATTAATTAACCCCATGCTAATTAGCTTAAATCCATGAATCTATAGCAATAAAAAAGAGAAAGACACAAACCTCACTACAATAAATCAACATCCATCCCCATAATCACACCCCTAGATTTGGGATTTTAGTCAAGCATCATAAGAGGAAAAGAGAGTATACCCATGGTGATTTCATCCATTGAAGAAGTGAAATTAAGCATTAATCTTCAAAACCCACTTCAATGTGAACTTGAATTGTCAATTACAAGGTTGTTCTAAAAACCCCAAAAACTAAGAATAAAAAGACTAATTCTCTCAAAATTATCACTTAAACTGATAATCAAACAGTAATACCAAAAATTCCTCCATTTTCTCTCTCTTCTGGATTATTTATAGCTTCTCAAATTCAATGTGTGATTAACTCGGCGACATTAGTCGGGCTCGCCAAATATGTTTGACAGATCACCATTTGTTCCTTAGCTCACCCTTTATTTTTTTTCAGGCTTCAAGTGTCTGAACCTCAGTTCGCAAACTCAATTGAGTCTACCTTTCACATTCGGCAGATCATCGAGTAACACCTTGTTCACCCTTTCAGCTTTCATTCTTTGCACATAATTCTATAATTTTCGCCGATGGTATACTAATTCACCCTTTCAGCTTCGACGAATCACCATTTCTTCTTCAGTCCCTCGACCTGTCTTGAATATTTTCAATTGTGTACACTGTCACTTTGGATGAGGTCAAGAGTATTGGGCAATCTGCTCTTTTGGTTAGGCGAATGATGTGTCGTGAGATCTTAGCACATTTAATGCTATAAACTAAGGATTAATGTGAGAATCTACTATATTTATGTAGATATGATGTGTTTGGTGATGTTTGTATAGGTAAAACATGTGGACATGAAAGAGAAAAGAAAAGAAGAAAATGCTGGCTAAAACAAGTACCACGGTGCTCAAGACAGGCCGTGGTCTCTCTCAAGGTCTGTCCTAAAGCTCGTGAAGAAAGCCCACTAAACAGGCCTGTGCAGAGTGAAAGTTGATTTTGACCAAGTAAAGACCATGGAAGGCCTCACGGACCGTGGTCTTCACAATAGTCTGTGATGGCAATCGTAATGGATTTCCAGTGACAAGGCTTTAAGAAGATAAGCTTTGGCAATGCTAAGTAAGTACCATGGATGCCTTGATGGACCGTGATCCCCATGAAGGGCCGTGATGGTGCTCGTAGAGTTGAACTAGTGAGAAGACCATGAGAAGTTGAAGTTTGAGTTGGCCAAGTGAAGACCACAGTAACCCAGACGGACCGTGGTCATTGTAACGGTACGTGGTGTCGCCCATGGTGGGGTCCCAGTGTACAAGACTTTAAGAGGTGTGTTTGAAGATTCATTAAGTAATGACCATGGAGGGCTTCACGAATCGTGAATCCCTTGACGGGTCGTCGTACTGCCATGAAGATGCCCGACATTTTAGTCCTACTTCGAGTAGGACTCTTTTTCGACTGATTTTTTGAATTTATTAGGTCGTAATTTGTTTTTATCTCGTCATATCTAGAACTAGCGACTACTTTCTAAATATTCTAACTTTGGTTTTTGATCTATTAGCATTGAATTGATAATTAAATTTGCTTTGGTTTTTGAATATCTTTTTGTTCTCTGCAAATCGTTGTAAGTGATTTCTTCTAATGCAATCATTACCCATATTTTCTTGTTTGATTGAAAGCATGGGTGGCTAAACACCACAACTAGGGTTGTGGGAACTATGACTGTACTCTAAGTGTGGATTCGTAATACGAGTAGAATGTGATTCATATTTGCAATATATAACTCAGCTTTCGTTATTAATTTGTTCTAATGAGTGCACGTGTTAGAATTAGCCTATATCTATAAATTATTCGAGAGAAAATTGATAGTTTGGAAAAAGTTGAGTTAGTCTGATGAAATGGAGTTAAATTTCGTGTTCGAGAGAAGAGAACTTCAACATCATTATACCCGAGGGTAAAATTTGTTAACACTCTAATACCAAGAGGATTTGAGTGAAAAGTTATCCAACAAGACTGAGAAGTGTTAGATACACTTAATTTGTTTGTAAGTTGCAAAGACTGAATTACCTGAAACTCGTTCATGAATAAAAACTAGATGTAACGTCATGGAAAACACAACCCTGATTTCATTCATTCATTAATACAACCTTAAAATCAATACTTTGTTAATTGTTCTGTATCTGATTATCTCAACACTATTGGTTACTCTGATCTTACAACTAAACCCAATTTACATTCTAAAATTATTTTCTCTAGGAAGTAATACCGACATTTGAATAAACGTGACAGTGAAATCATTTATGTAAAGAAATTCTCTGTGGAATCGACCTCAACTCACATTGAGTTCTATAAATTGACTTCGACTGTTTATACTTCTTAATTGAAGTGTAAGTTTGGATGTATCAACGACTACTAGTTGAGAGTTTATACTCCTTTCAATGTTTTTGGCCTCTTTTTCATGTATTCATCTTTGCCTTATCATTTAGTGTTCATAGCTGCAAAACATCAAAATATCATCAGAATAGGACATAATTAGGCATTCAAGACACTTGTTGAACTAGAAATGTCTCAAATGAGTGAAAATCTACCACTTATTAACTTCTCAATACCTTAGGGAAGTATGACTCAATATCTCAATAGAACTTGAGATAACTTGTTACAAGCGAGAAATATGAGATATCTACTACTCATGTGCAAATGTTTATTTATAGGGAAAATATCTTGAATAAACTTACAAGAAGGCTTGTCTAGATTTTAAAAGAAAAGGCTACTTGAGATTTTACTTGAGAACTTTATGTGTCCATAGGTCATCCCTGATTTCGAGGCTGATTAGTGATGTGATGCCAAAAAAATTGTATCTTTAGATATTTTTTTTATTATCTCTTTGAGCATTAAATTTATGAATTATGCTTGTGTTAGGTATTTTGATGTGTATAATTAAAACAACGGGAAATTAAAGAGATTTGGAGCAAAACGAATAAAAGATGAAAAATCATATAAGTAGATGAAGCAGACAACTTAATGAATTAAATACAATATTATATTAATGTTTACATACAATCAAATATATATACAACAAGACATTACAATTACAATGAGAACACTTACATGGACACTTGACAAATCATGAAGGCAAGAATTACAAAAAACAGCTAGCAAAATTTGTTATTGGCCAAAAGGCATGTCGCATGATGCCCAACGATACCCACCGCTTCGCGACAATGCAATTCAATTATAATTTTTCCAATTTATTTTAAATTTGTTTATTTCATCTGAGAATTTTTCTACTTCTATAAATAGTTCTTAAAAATGTTTTGGAAGATGACTTTTACCTAACAAGATCTAGGACCATCCTGAGAAGGCATAATAATTTTGGTTTTATATTTTTCTCTCTATTTTTTTTATGGTTTTATTTGAATGTTTGTTGTAATTCCTCCATGTCTACGTGAGTATGAACTAGAATTTACTTGCTAAGATAGTTATCATTGTGCTATGACTCGTCTGGGTATTTACTTCTTTCTTGAGATTAATTATTTATTAGCTTGATCTCTATTCAAATATTATTTATGAATCATAAATTAGACTCGAAAGAGAAATTTTGCGAGTGTAATAAGAGAAAGTAAATATTGATCATGAACTTCATAGGGAGGGGAGATCGATTCGCTAACGTGAATAGAAATATACTCGTCAGTCTTTCTTAGTTGATACAGAAGAAATATACATGCAGTTCACTATCGAATGAGGACCATAAATTTATAAGCGTTAGAAATAGTCAAATAGTTTTAGAGTTATTGACATGATACTCAATAAGTACATCTTTACTTATTTTCACAATAGAAAATAGAGCCAGATCAAGTGATTACTTAACATGATTGCAAGCGAATTCAGACCTCTAGATTGATTTCATATAAATCTACTCTTTATTTTGGTTAATTGTTCATTAGATATTTTCTTTTCGGAAAAGGGCCTAAAATACCCTTAAACGACTGGAATTGGTACAAAATTATCCGTCATTGACCTATTGGCCACAAAATACGCTTGACGTCAACCTTTATGGCTCTTTATCATCCTTATTGCAAACAACCTCATTAGTTGGATTAATTAGCCTTTTTATTTAATATGTGGCACATTCTGATTCGTTAGAAAAAACTAATTTGATCCAACCCAAACTTGAATCCACCCACTATATCATCCGACCCACTAAATATCTCATTATTCTAAAAGGGCAAAGCGATTAAAAAAATATGACAACTGACCTTTTTGCTATCTCTCTCTTTCTAACAATATACAATTAATTTTTTATGTCCTAATTAGGCCAAGAAGCTCATAAACATGAATTAATTTGTATATTGTCCTTAATGAAGCTAAAGAGTCTGACAGTTTTTTTTTTTTATTATAGATAATCAAAGAAGTGAAAAAGATTGGCTGAGGACTATAAGCATGAAGAGGTCTTCACAACTTTGATCAGACATAACGTAGGTACATCACTTGCAATTCTAGATGCAGTTGATATAATTTCCAATGGGGTATAAGAGAGGATGAAGAAGACCACAACTTCAAGAGCATTAGTTATAAAAGAGAAAGAAGAAGACGCAACTTCAAGAAAATTAGTTATCGATTAAGTTGATGGGTCTCCCCCTTTAGAATAATGAGGTTTTAGATTCGGTCGAGTGGTTTGATGGGTGGATCCTGATTTGGGTGGGATCAAATTAGTTTTGATTAATTATATTTTCTAACTAATGAGAATGTGCCACATATTAAATGAGAAGAGTATTAAATTAGTAGTTTGTGATAAGGGTAATAAAGGTGTATTTTGTGGCCAATAAGTTAAGAAATGATATTTATCCAATTGAATAGCAGGGCGTAAATTCCGACATTGGAGAAGGAGAAGGAATGGACATAATTTAATTGGGAAGAGATAGAGATAGAGTATTGATTGAGGAAAAGGATACTGTTGTGAAGGAAGCAAGGAAGGAAGAATGAGTAGTTTTACTTTAAATGTTGGAATGAAATTGTCATGGCCGATAGGAGATGTAAGTAGGCAACAGATTCAGATGGGAAATGTTAAAATTATGGCGTGTGTTTCTGATGGTTCTACTCCCAGTCAGAGTTCCTTCCTTTCCCGTAGCCAGACCTATGCTCTTTTGAAACAGCAAATGGATGTCGCCGCCAAATCTGAGGTCACCACTCTTTTCAAAATGCATTATTAATACTGTTTCTTTTCTTCCTTCACATCCTCACTTGTATATATATATAAATATATATATGTAGGACTACAAAGAGGCAGCCAGACTTCGTGATTCTTTGAAAATATTTGAGGACCAAGAGCCTGTTTTGCGACTTCACAGATTGGTCAAAGAGGCTATTGCACAAGAGAGGTTTGAGGTAGAATTGTTTAAACTTCCTCATCTCTCTGCTAGTTCTACATCAGCTACTCATCATCTCAGTTTCACCCTTTCTCTCTCTATGTCTTCCCAGGATGCAGCAAGGTACCGCGATGAGTTAAAGGATATTGCTCCGCATTCTCTCTTGAAATGTTCAAGTGAGGCAACAACACTGGTATGTATTTAATCTGGAATTGTCATGCTTCTATTTCACTTTCTATTACCAGTTGGATTGATACTTTACCAAAATATTTTGCATTGCTAGTTATGGAGCTGTTTTGAATAATGAATTTTCACATAAGTGGCTTTCTATTCTTAAAGGACAAAAATGTGGGGAAGAACAAAATGATTGGATTTTTCATACAAGTGCTCATTATGTTCCACATATTCATGCACACCGGCTGTTGTTACGCCTCTTAACAGTTTCTGGACCCCTTTTCCCCTACAAAAGAAAAGAAAAGATATGCTACATATAATGCAGATGTTGTTTAAGACCTTCCTTTGTTGGGTCTTAATTAAGAAACTTTTAAAATGCTATATAAGCCTGATTATCTCAATCTTTCTAGATCGTTCCCTCAATGTGCTTATGTGACTTGAGATACACATGGAAGAGTAACCAACAAAACAATAAGTGTAAGAAAATGCTCTCAGGCACAGTCTCCAAGGTTTTCTTTCTCCTACATTTAGGAAAGAGAAATCACATTCTCCGGTGGCTTTTCTGCCGGAAAACATCTTTTATTGATCCTTCCTCCTAAGCTATCACCTTCTGTGATAATTTTACAACCTTTCTTCTCCTTTTGTGATACTAACCTCTTTTCAGGGGATCCATCTTAATCATGTAGAACAGACTCTATTTCAGATATAGTGGTAAATCCTATGACATCACAGAAACTATTGCAGAGTCCGGAAGATGGTTTGACTTGGTATAAAGTGCCAAGCTCTCGTTCAGAAGGAGGGTGCTGAGCAAGTGTGCTCTTCTTTGTCTTTGTTAGGAGAGTGTTAAGGGAGTTTGGATTGACTGAATCCCATTTAACCCACTTAGAATAGGCCAAAACAACATAGTTTAGGAGTTAAAAGAGTGCGAAAAGACTAAAACAACTCTGAAAGGAAAACTATCGGAGCAATCCACGAAGGTCACCTACAGTCTGTGGTTCCATCCAGGGTCTGTAAATGCCGTCCATGAAACCAATCAATATTAACAATCTTTAAAGTTCAAACTATGAGACCATTCTATGGCCAGTGGTTCCATCAGGTCCGTAGAACGGATCTGTAAATGCTAGGAAGTAGAAATAGTAGATATGTTTTCCTGCACATCATTCCAAGAGTTCAATCCACGTTCCGTAGTTTGATCTACGACCCGTGATTTGAGCTCTTGAAAACTCAAATTGAAAACCAAGTCTCTGAAGTTGATTTACGACATAATCTATGGTCCGTGGTTCCTTTTACGGCCTGTAGATGGCGTCCATAAATCCCAAAGTTTTGCTGCAAAACTTTAATCAACTTCTCATGATCTGTTAGGTATGGTCTGCTTTGGCCTTAGAATTTCTGAGGTGTCAGAATAAAGAAGAAGGCTGGTTGTGAGGTGGAGAGAGAAAAACATGAGAGTTTGAATGTGACCAAACCTAACAGCAAGTGTTGAGTAAGGCTATAGGAAGCTCCAACCAACAGAGGGAGAATTTCAAATCCTGGAGATGCAGGGATCTCTCTACCATTATTTATTGTACCCAAAAGTTCAATTAATATGGTTGATTCATTTTAGTTCGTACAGTTAAAGGGCAGAGCATGTCAATCATTATTACACTAGAAAACAACTTTAATGAAGGTTGGGGAAATATAGCTTCAAAGATGGAGGAATTCATCAACTGAAAAGTGAACAATAAGGACATTTGTTACAGTTGGGGAGAAAACTAAAACTTTCACAGGAAAAGGAAATTACATAGAAGCTTTCAACCAAAGTAGATGGAGCCAACAAGGGAACGAGAATGTCAAGGAAGGAAAGATGCTAAATACAAATCCCAACAAAGAAACCAACAAGTTACTGCAAAGATGCGTAGTTGGCATATCATGCGAGTGTGATGAGATACCCACTTGAAATGATGTACGTAGTGAGGCTCAACACTCATGGAAGGGAGCTTTGAACACACAAGTCTACGACATGAATGAATTTCAGTTCCTGTTTGAGTTCTAGTCAAGGTAAGGGATTCAACATGCTCTCATGGGTGAATGGTAAAGACAAGGCTCTTACCTAAAGGTGGATTGGTGGTCGCCAACAAAGGTAGATTCCTTGAAGACACTTTCTTCGTCTGGTTTTGGGTTAGAGCTCTTAGTCTCCCTCTTCAGTTATGGAATATGGAGAACTTGAAAAATATAGGGGATGAATGTGGGTTGGAGAATGAAGAAATTTCATAAGGAGGAAGTTGGGAGTACTGGAGGAATTCTAATTCTTTGGGATAAGATAGTTTGGAGAGGAGAATTGGTAGGTGTAGAACTCAACGTATCACTAGGAGGTTCTCCGGAATCATTGTTGATTTTAGCTGGCATCTCAATGCAGTATTTGCAAATTGCTAGAGAGATCAGGAATGGGCTATGGGAAGAACTGACCATTATCAAAAAATACTTTAGTGGACTCTGAATGGCTTGTGGGCATTTCAGTTTCATCAGATATTCTGTAGAAAGAACATATTGCAACAGGATAAATGGTGCTATTGCGGAGTTCTCTTCTTGCATTGAAAATCTAGAACTGGTTGATCCTCCTTTATTGGAGGATCTTACACTTGGAGGAGGAGGGATAATCACTGGAGTCCTTCTAGGATAGACAAATTCCTTCATTTTGCACAATTGGACGAGGAATTTAGTCACATCAAACAGAGCCTTTTGGCTTTTGCCTAAAGAATAGGATCAGTTCACAATTCTATTCTGTTAACTTATGGGGATGGGAATTGAAGAAATCTTACTTCATGTTTGAAGCTTGGTGATTGGAAGTTGAAGAAATCAAAGACAAAGTGAATGGATTGTGGGGTTCCTTCAATGTTAATGGTAGACCTGTACTTGTTTTAGCTGAGACGCTGAAACTGTTACAAACAAAGCTAAAGGAGTGGAGCAAGAATAACTGAGAAAATTGGAAGCAGAGGAAGGTGAACATTCTTAATAAGATTTGTAGATTGGAAGCTATTCAAGAACAAAGAACTCTCACTGATAATGACTTATAAGATTTGTAGATTGAAAGCTATTCAAGAACAAAGAACTCTCGCTGATAATGAGTTACTTGAGAAAACAAAATTTGGCCTTGGAATTTGAGGAGGTGGCAAAAAATGAAGAAATAGCATGGAAGAAGTCCAGGTTACAATGGGTGAAATATGGTGATAACAACACTAAATTTTTTCACAGAATTGCTACTGCTGATAAGGGAATTAATTCCATTAATGTTTTAGAAGTAGATGGGGTCACTATTACTAATCCTAAGGATATCAAGGAAATTGCTCAGAATTCTTACAAACACCTGTACAAAGAAACTAAATCTTGGAGACCAGAGCTGCATCGACGTGATACATCAGTGATATCTAGTGAAGAACAGGAATGACTACAAAGACAATTTGAGGAGGAGGAGATTCTTACTTGTATTAAAATTCTGTGCTATGGAGAAAGCTGCTGGACCAGATGGAGTTCCAATGGTTTTCTTTCTTTTGTGGGAAATGTTGAAGGAAGATATCATAACAACTGTACAGTTCTTTCACTCCAACCAAGTTTTTGAAAGAAGCTTCAATGCCACCATTAAAGCTTTGATCCCTAATAAAATAGGTGCAGTTGATCTGTAAGATTACAGACCAATAAATCTGGTAGGTGGAGTTGACGAAATTATTGCAAAACTACTGGCAGAAAGGCTGAAGAAAGTGGTGAGCAAAGTGATGAACAAACATCATATGGATTTCATTAAAGGGGGACAGGTTATTGATGCTACACTCATAGCCCGTGAATGTGTAGATTCAAGAACGAGAGGTGTGGAACCTGGGGTAATGTGCAAACTTGATATTTAGAAAGCCAATGGCCATGTATTTTTGGAATTCTTATTAAGTATCCTTAGACAGACGGGATTTGACAGTAATTGGTTGAGCTAGATTGAGTGTTGTATTAAAACTGTAAGATTCTATGTTCTCGTAAATGGAGAACCTGTGGATTTTTTACTCTCCATGTGAGAGGGGGTTGAGACAGGGTGATGCTCTATCTCATTTCCTGTTTATTCTGGCAATGAAAGGTTTTGATGGCATGATGACCGTTGCACTACATAACAGATGGTTCAAGGGATTTCAAATTAGTGGAAGAAGTTGGGAGGAAATGGAGATTACCCATCTTCTTTATGCAAACGACGCTGTCATCTTTTGTGAACCAAAGGCTGAACAGATCTGTTATATTAGATTAATGTTGATAGTCTTTGAAGTTGTTGCTGGGTTGAGGGTTAACTGGAGTAAAAACAGTCTATTCCCTGTCAAAGAAGTCCCTCATATTAAAGAACCTGCAAGCATACTAGGCTGCGTAGTGGAGAATTTGCCAACAATTTATCTTGGCATGCCATTAGGTAGGAAGCATAAGGCACTCGAGATCTGGGATGGTATACTAGGAAAAACTAAGAAGAAGCTAGCATGGTGGAAGGCCCAATACTTATCACTTGGGGGAAACTTTACTCTGATCAACTATATGCTAGACTCCTTTCTTACAAATGTGATGCCCTTGTTTCCTAATTCATCCATAATTGTGACAAATTTGACAAGCTAAGGAGAAAATTTCTATGGCAAGGCTGCAAAGAAGGGGAGGGGTAT
Source organism: Solanum bukasovii (assembly GCA_029582585.1). Classification (NCBI taxonomy): domain Eukaryota; kingdom Viridiplantae; phylum Streptophyta; class Magnoliopsida; order Solanales; family Solanaceae; genus Solanum; species Solanum bukasovii. The sequence goes on from JAJOOI010014639.1 coordinate 24,373, forward strand.
TGTTTGGTGAAGTGGGATACAGTAATACTTAGCAAAGGGGTGGATTGGGAATCAGAAATCTAAGACTACAAAACAAACTTTTTTTTTTTTTTTTTTTTTTTTTACAGTTTCAAAAAAAAGATGTCCTCATGAAGAAAGTGATCGTGGCAAAGTTTGGTGAGCTGAGCCCCTGATGCACAGAAAGAGTCACTGAACCTTTTGGAGTTGGGGTATGGAGAACTATCAGTACAGGGCTTTGTGGCACTGCTGGAATCAAATCTGATGGTCAAGGTGGGCACAAAATTAAATTCTAGAAAGAAGGATGAAGTAACCAAACTCCTTTGATGGAATCATTTCCAGATCTGTTCATAATTTCTAACAGTATGTGAACGTTTGACACCTCAAGGATGGGATCTTTCCTTTAAAAGAATGCTAAACAATTGGGAAGTGGAAAAGGTGGCTTCACTACTTGAGAAACTAGGAGGTTCTAATGGTACCACAGCAGAATCAGATAGGGTTTTATGCATGCATAGCGAGGAGCAATGCATACAGGATATGGATGCAAGGTGTATCTAGAAGACCACAATACAGATGGAATCTCACTTGGAAAAGCTTAGTATGCGCTAATATGAAATGCTTCTCATGGTTAGTGATAAAGAAAGCTTGTCGCACTCAAGAAGTATTACCGAAGAAAGGGATACAGTTAGTTCTCACTTCCCAGATGCTTTCTTTGCAACAAAACAGTGGAAACCAACTAATATCTGTTTCTTCATTGTGAGTTTACTGCCTAACTTTGGGAAATATTCCTCAACCAAACTAATACAAGATGGATCATGCCAAAGCATACCTCAGATCTTAGTTGCTGGATTAGGAAGGGTGGGAGTAAAACTCAGAAAAGGTGCTGGAGAGTAATACCTCCTCGCATCTGGTGGACTGTACGGAGAGAAAGAAATAGGAGAAATTACCAGTTTCAAATTTTTTATTTTTTATTTTTTTATTTTTATTTCTTTCACATTAAATCTATCGGCCTAAACACTGTAATATAAGTTTTTAGGGTCTAAATAAAGGGTTGGCCCGACTCCTATCAGTTTTTCATATGATTGATTGATGGTTAGTTTTTATTATCAGCTCATAATCAGACATCACGATAATTTGTTTGAAGCCTAAACAGCTCATAAGGAGACTTTACCTAAGTTTGTTGAAGCTGAGCAGTTCTGCACTGTCTGAAATATCTGCTCAACATTGCTTTGTCTAGGGAATCAGGGTTCAAGTTAGAAGTGTGTACATAGAAGGTCGAAGTCAACCTTCAAAAGGCCTTTATTTTTTTGCTTATAGAATAAGAATTACCAACAACTCAGATCGTCCTGTTCAACTTCTTAGAAGGCACTGGATCATCACTGATGCTAATGGAAAAACGGAAAATGTCTGGTGAGTTGCTAACTTTGCTGTTTTGGCACAGTTGTGGTAGACAATATTGTTTATGTTAAATTTATACATGTCCTCGTTTTTGTAACTTTATGTTATCATCAGTCCATTTGCTGGCCATTTGATTCTTTTCTAAACATTGTTATCATTTATTCTGACAGGGGAATTGGTGTAATTGGTGAACAACCGGTGGTACTTCCCAACACTGCTTTTGAATACTCATCTGCATGCCCATTAGGAACTCCAAGTGGAAGAATGGTAAGAAACTAATTTGTTTTCCCTGATCTTTCCTTCATGAAATGCTACTTCTTCCTCATTTTCGTTTTTCTGTGGCATTTTAATGCTGAGATCGATATGTAATTGCACCCACTCACAAAGATATCATTGTTCTGTGACTGTATATGACTCTGGGCTCTAATTTCTTAGAGGGCGTTTGGCCCCCTAATATTCCAGGAAAATAAAGCAATGAAGGATAGCAGTTTTCAGAGGTTTAGATTATGCCCTCAAGTGTAGCTGTACGATTAAGTCTTACAGTTTATAATAGAGTCGTATGCAATAATACAAATGAAACAAATTGGAACCATTTCAGTTGAACTCAGGCTAGCACTTGTGCATGCTTTATCTATACCACTCACACACACTTGAAGTAACCCATTAATAGTAGTAGAACTCTGTGCAAAGTTTTCTCCCCTGATATTAGTTACTACCATTTGATCACTTACACTGCCCCAAACATCTGAATGTAGTCTCCAGCTGAAATGAAATTTTACTATCAAAGTTGCATTGTACATACAGAATATTGAAGATATGACTAAAAAACTGATACTTGACATGTACTCCCTCTTATAGGTCCATCATGAGGAAGAAGAAAGTCATGATTTGCTTATCCTACGCACAAATGCGCGCATACGCGCGCACACGCACACACACGCTCTTCTGTTCCTTCTCTTCAACTCTAGAGGAGGAAGTTAGCACTGAGAAAACAATAAGAATATGAATTTAGTACATTCTATCTTATAAAATCAGGACCTACTATGCATTCTGTAAAACAATTGCTAACTGCTGAATTTTCAAACTATTTTTCTTCACAAATTGTTGATTGTCATATTAGCTTTACATAGCTTACCTACACTAATTGTCATATTTCTGTTTATTACTTTTTCTGAATTAGGTTTTATTTGATACACTTGTTTAAATTGAAGATCAATATTTGGAACTGGGAAGAGAAAAAATTCAATTGCATGGTTATCAAGATTTAATTTGGAATGGCAGATGTTAAAGGGAAGGGTTTTCTGAGGTGCCAAGTAGTTGAAAACTAGCAGAATCTACTCAATTTTGTCCTTTGATAACTTCTTATAGACTGATACTCCTAATATTTTGGAGGGTATACTATTAGATCCTTCTTATGTTCTGGCAAATAAAAAATGCATTTACTGGTTGGGCTTTGAGGGCGACAAAACTTGCAAGGTGTCTTTGTGTCTTCTTTTTGACCTTCATGTGCAGTCAATAGGTGTCAATTGTTCTGTTTCAGGAATTCCTTGCCTTCTGGGCTATGTTGCTCAGACTCGGGTGTGGGTACCCAATACGGGTGCGGATCTAGAGGTCAGACTCTTCATCGCATAACTTTTAGGATTCGGGGGTTAGGATAAGGGTGCTAGATAAGGCCAATAAATGTATATTATGACATATAAAGTATATATTTTGATAAATTGAAGTTATTGAACAAAAGCTGGTAAATTTAGTTCTTTATAAATGCCTAATATTGTATTCATTAGACATCTCGTGTAATAGCATAACATTCTCATACTTTATATAACTACATAATATATATATATATATATATGTAAACCTACAAAACCAAATCAAATTACTCAATCAATTTGTATTTCTCAGTCATACATGTAGCCAAAGCACCCAAGATGTGGTGTGGATCCCACACCTACACCTATGTCGTATCGATACAGGTGGAAAGTATTTTGGAGACTCCACGCAAACTCTCGGTGCCCTTCTCTTATTTCTTTGTTCCTTCCATTTCTAAAATGCATCATGTGTGATTGTCTATTACTATACAGGAGGGTGACTTCGAGATGAAGCATATTGACAGAGTAGGCTCACGGACATTCAATGTTTCCATCGCTCCTTTCTCTCTCTCCAAAGGTGAAGATGGCAGTGATACCTTTTCCGATGGGAGCTGAGAATACTTTGAAGCATGCGCGCACCTCATTTGTACATTTTTATATAAAATTTTAGGCTAAGGTTGTGATTTAGTTGCTGGCAGATAATAAACTCTTGATATCAGACTCATTGGGTGTAGTAGATAAATGCTACCGATAGATGTATTATATTCCCATGGGTAAACAGTATGGAACATAGGAATCTCATGCATTCATTTACATCTTGCGAGCTTTGAAGATATCTGTAAATTCCAAATGTATATAATATGTGATTCAACTCTTAAATTATCTCTCCTTTTCACAGCTAAATTATGGTATTTGCCGAGGTTTATATCTTATAGTTAAGTATAGCAATGGGGTGGTGCTCAACCCTTACCCCGCAATAATTTAATCCGCCCCGCCCCGCTGGTAAATTTTTCTGATTTCGACCTGCCCTGCCCCACATAACAAAAAATTGTTTTTTTTTTCACATAAGTTTATTCATTTTAGTGTGATTGTCGATGATTTACTTACTGCTATATGATTTACTTACTGCTATATGATTTACTTAGTGCTATCATATTATACTTACTGCTATATGATTTACTTATTGCTATCATATTATAATAATAATAATAATATTATTATAAATTCTGGCAATAATTAATGAAAGCTTCTCCTATCCGAGTCCGCCCTAACGCCCTCCTGGCTAATGGGTAATTCAACGGATTCCTTCGACAGTCTTTCAAGAACCTGCCTGGATTACTTGGAATTGACCTTAGTAGAACTGTTCAATATGTTTTAACAATAGACATAATCGTCATTTCTTATAGTAACTTAGTATGTTATAGTTCAACACAATTAGTCTAGCCTATCATTTAGGCTAAGCACATAAAGAAATACAAGAATTAAATTGTACCTGCAGTAGAACTCTTCACACACGATGATGTACAGTCCAAGCTGAAAGCTTTTATTATTCAAACTTGAAAATTTACAAAGAAAGTATTACAATACTAGAGAGAGAGGGATCAAGAGAGAGGGGGTTCTGAGACCTTTGCTTTAACCTTCTTAATCGCTTCAGTATGATCATCAGACCAAGCTTTAGGATTAACTTTTAGCCTGTCATATAGAATAGCACTATCCTTGGCTAAATCCTTTATAAAAGGAGCAACATAGTTAAGACTACCAAGAACTCTCTGTAACCGAGTTTTATTAGTTAGAATATTAGGGAACTTGGACGCAAATTCAATACTTCTATTAATGGGGATAATGTTACCTCTTTCAATATTATGTCCCAAAAATCTTACATTAGTTTGAAACCAAGCCATTTTAGGGCTAGAAATAACTAAGCCATTTTGGATAATAATTTTTTTAAACAAATCAAGGTGTTTAAAATGAGTTTCCACATTTTTGGAAAATACAAGAATATCATCTATATAAACTATTATAAAAAATTACTGTAAGGTATGAAAATATCATTCACGATCTTTTGAAATTCACAAGGAGCGTTTTTTAAGCTAAAGGTCATAACGTTCCATTCATATTGTCCCATAGGGACATTAAAAGCTGTTTTATATCTGTCTGACTCAGCTATCTGAATCTGCCAATAACCTGATTTTAAATCAAATTTGAAAAATATAATTGCATCATAAACTCTATCTAATAAATCTTTCTTATTAGGGATAGGGTACCTAATCCATTTCAAAGCTTTATTAAGAGGTTTATAATTTATTACCAACCTGGGCACACCTCTTTCTTGTTCAGCATATTTATTAACATAGAAGGTTGTACAAGACCACAGAGACTTAGAATGCCTTATAAGGCCCTTTTGAAGCAAAGAGTAAATTTCTTTTTTGCATAATTCCAGATAATCAGAATTCATCTGGCAAGGTCTTTCTTTTGTAGGAATATTATCCTCAATAAAATTATCCTCATATGGGAGGCTAACAACATACTTTTTCCTATTCCAGAAAGCATTTGGTTGATCTCCACAAATATGAAGGGAGAACTGATTCATTAGAATGATAATCTTATCCTGTAATTTAGGATTTTGAAGAATATTATCAATCTCAATGCTATTAATTTCTCCTTTTATAAAACTGACTTGATTATTTTTTAAAATTAATCTCGAAGATAATTCATTTATCATCCTTGTAAAAGGTTTTGTAATAAACTCTAATATAAAAGGTTTTTCATTCCAGGTTGCAATGATTTTTTAATTATCCCAATAAGTAAGGGGAAAAATATCATTTATAAAAGGAACTCCTAAAATAATTTGGTTAGTAATATCTTTTACTAAGACAAAACTTTGAGGAATACAATTTTTTCCTTTGCATATGAAAGCTTTGGGCAATTGATATTCAATAATCATTTTACTACCATTTGCTGATCTGAGGCTATGAGCTTATGAAAATATCTTGAAGGAATAAGTCCTTCCTGAATGCAATTTAAATCAGCAGCACTGTCTATAAGAGCAGTAAATTCTTTTTTGTAGTTATAATCTATAAGAAGAGTAATCTTAGTATAAAACTTTTGGAAAGTGATAGCTTTCAAGCTTTGTAAAAAATCTTCTTTATTATTACCAAAATTAAGGGTTTTAAGAAAATCAATATCTTTACTATCTTCTTCATAGGAAGATGATTCTGAGATATTACCCAGCTCCTTTAGACTTTCGATATTATCAAGTCTAATTTCTATAGTGACATTCTTTTCCTTTAAATGATGAATGTCCTCTTTGAGATTTTTAATCTCTTGCTTCAGATCACTGATAGTAGTAGGAGAACTTATAAGTTTCCTTCTTTCTAACAGGAGATTCTTGACTTCTGCCATGGTGTATGAACCTTTTTTGGTAGGGATATCCTCTGTAATATGATTTTTAGAGGTGGAAGTATTACTGATTTTATCAATAATCTGAGCTTTTATTTTCGAATCTTTTACAATTTGTAAGAGCTCTATAACTTTGTCATTATCAATAGTATTGATGCTCAATTCTTTGAACTGGGAATAGATCTTATAAAGATCAACTTCTTCCCCCTCATTTTCGTAATTTAGCCCTTGTTGACAAGGCAAACAATCATCATCCGAAGACATATAATCTTCTTGGTGAAGGGCTTTAAGATCTTCACTTGTGGAGGATTCCTCATGACTGCTGTATCCTGTTTCTGATTTCCCTGAATCAGAATTTAGCATGATTTTACAAAGAGACTCTTTGATATTATCATCAATATCAAGGTTCTTTATTTTTTTCTTTGACTCTGCAGAGAGACTCTTTGATATTTTTAATCCATATATGGATTTTATTATTGTCTACATTGATGATATTCTAGTGTTATCTAAAACATCTTAAATGCATATCAAGCATCTTGATATTTTAAAGAAAATTGTGATACAAATGGTTTGGTTATCTCAAAATCAAAAATGAGTTTATTCCAAACAGATGTTCGATTTTTAGGGCATCAGATTTGTCAAGGGAAAGTCACCCCTATTCAAAGAGCTATTGACTTTGCGTCAAAGTTTCCTGATGTTATCACCGATAGGACTCAACTGCAAAGATTTTTGGGAATTTTAAATTACATATCCACTTTCTATAAAAATCTTTCTCGAGATTTGGCTCCTTTATATGACAGGCTGAAGAAGGAGTCTATGTATAGTAAAAGGGGTCCCACTATCTGAGTCCTTAAACAGTGTATCTATTGTTCATGAATAGTGTTTCTATTGTTGTGTGGGCTCCGAGCAACAGTGTATGTTCTGTTGGGCTCAAGTTGCTTTTGTCTTTACGATGCTATCTTCTTTGTGATTATGGTTGGTTTGATAAACTATCTTCTAAACAATTGATTAAAACTACTGAGCAATCTTTAGTTTTAAATTTGTCTGAACAGACTATTGATTTGCTAAACGAGCGTGATATTAATCTGTATAAAAATCAGTATAATTATCTGCATATTGGCATGGTGCAAATTTCTTTTAAACCTTTAACCCTTAAAGGGTTACCTGAGACTTTTTTATCTGCTCTTCGTGATGCTAGAAATTTAAATTTTCGACAGTCTTTTATGGGTTCGATAGAATCTACGGTGTCCTATGATCCCGTTTACTTTAATACTCAGCTTAATTTGTAGTTATCTCTTACTGATGCAAATATACTTGATGCTCTAACATTAAATGTTAAAACACATGGTTATAATTATGCGCCTGGTTCAGAACTCATCAGTTTATCTTATAGAATTTATTTCAAATTGTTATCTACTCTTAATCCTATATGTAGATTATATGATATTTCCAATCAAACTATTTTGGTGGAAACCAATTTTGCAAGGTCCAACGTCACCACCAGGAGACCAATTAAGTGGGAAGAAATAGATTTCCCCACTTCATGGACTCTAAATTTGATTATATCCCCAAATCAGTTAACATATGCGGTTACTAATTCTAATTTCTCTCATATATCGCAAAATCCCGATGGAAGAAATTGTATTCAGTTTTCTGATAATAGCTATGCGCCTCATAGGCAGTCCTTTTCTAATAACAAGTTGATGTCTTTTGTGAATCACAGTTTGAATAGACATTCTTTATCTAGTCGTAGACTTATGCCTACTATTTATCATATTTCCCCTGTTGAACCTAATATGGTCCAGCCCGAGATCGTGCTGCTTCTTTACATACTATCGCATCAGATAGAAACTCTGTGGTGGAGAAGGTAAAGATCGACCCTCGAACTAATATAGGTTAGGTGAATGATGATGTTTCAGACAAGGATATTCCTTCGGTCTTCGAAATGGAGTTTGACCCCAACGATTCTTAATGATTCCACACCAACTTGATTTTAGCCCAGGTTCTCTAGCAAGAAAACATATTCAAAAAGAATTTTTTGATGAAAAATGAAATCGGTTTAAAACTTGGTTTTTTGATTATTATAGTAAAGAAGATCTTAATAGTATCTCTCAAGAGTTGTATGAAACTTGTGCTTTACATAATCAAATTATGTATTTTGTTCCCTGGTTTATAACCACCTATTTACCTTTAAATATCAAAGTTATTGAAAGGACTTACAAAGATGGTAGTGGTAATCTTACTAAAGCCATTTACCCTCCATAGTCCTCTTTTGTTTTGCCAAACAATACAGGTATTACTTTTTCGACATTTCAAAAATTCATTGAAGAAGATATTGCTTCTATTAGTATTGCTGAAATCAATAAACTTATTAGTCAAAATAATTATTTGAGTCTTTATGTTAAAGTTTTGGGCGAGCATATTAGCTCTCTTGACAAAAAACTTGATGATTTGACTATTTTAATAAAAGATATAAAAGTTGATATAGCTAAGACAAATCTTGCTTCTACTTCTAAAAGCAAACCAGAGGTCGTTCTTACTCATGTTCAAAGACCTCCGAAAATTCAAGATTTTAAATTTGGATCTTTAAATAATTTTGAAGAACTTCTTGATAAAAAGTTTTCTGATTTAGATTTTAAAGAGCTTATTGGTAAAAACTTGCTGGTTTAAAATTTAAGCCTATTGATTTATCTCAAGATTTTGCCGATAAAATGGAAAATACAGGTGATTTTAAAAATCAGGGTTCGTCGGAGTTTATTAAACTCAGGGGGTATCCCAAGAAAAATAGTGGTTATGCTATCAAACCAAGAATGAATACTTATTACTATCCCCGTCCTACTCCTCAAGATGTCTTGATAGAGGAACGAGACTAGAATCAGACTAATACGTCTTATAGTGGTTTCAAAATTTATGAATGGAATCTTGATGGACTGACTGATAGACAGTTGACTATTCTTGTGCATAGGATGCTCATGTATGCAACTATATATAAAAGTGTGAAAAACACATATAGAACTATTTGCAAGATGATTATTGCCGATTTTACGGGTCAACTTCGAGGCTAGTGGGATAACTATTTGAATATGGAAGAGAAGGCTTCCATTATTAATGCGGTTGCTACCGATGATGGTGTTGATAATCTGAGCATGGATCTTGTAAGAAACATGGAAGATGCTATTTATACCCTTGTTCTAACCATTTTAGAACATTTTAATGATAGATTTACCAATCAGCATGAGACTGTTCGTACCCTCCTTAATGGTCTATGATGTCAGACCTTAGGACATTTTAGATGGTACAAAGACACATTTCTTAGTAGGGTTATGAAATTACCCGAAAATAAAGTTGAGTATTGGAAAGCCAAGTTTATAGATGGTCTTCTCCCTCTCTTTGCCGAAAGAGTTCGTAAAGCTCTAAGAAGCAGTCATGGTGAAATCCCTTATAGGATTATACTTATGGAAAGCTTATAGGGACTTGCACACAAGAAGGTTTGAACTTGTGCAGTGAGCTACATATGGTTAGACAACTTAAGATGGATAAGCTGAAGGAGAAATCTCAATTGGGAGACTTCTATACGCAGTTCGGTCTACCCAACCCTTCTACTAAAGGCAGTAATAAGGATAAGTGCTACAAGTTCTCTAGAACCGAAGGTTCTCACAGAAAAAGGAGATCCAGACGAAGGTGCAGTCTTTACCTTGATTAGCCCTGGCCAACCCTGCTTGGCAAAAAATTATTGAGCATTAATCATGCTTTCTTTATCTCCGTCTTGAATGAAGATTCTTCTGGCAATATGCCTTACTGAGGTATCATCAATGATATCTTTTTGATGAATTTTATCATATTCTTTAATTCTTCCGCTGATAATATCTAACAGCTCTTGTCCAATAAGTTGCTTGGTTTAGGAGTCCATTTATGGATTCAAGGTATAGAAAATTCGATAAATAAATAGATTTGATCTATTTTCTCTAACCAACAAATATGATCTGCATGGTACAATTTATTAAGGTTTGGTGACAGTTTTGTCCATTCCTTGTATAACTGGAGGAACTGTTCCAGTAGGATTTGAACCGTAGGACCGTGGTATGACCACCAGTTTATAAACCAATTTGGAATTGATTCGGCAAATATCTTTGTGCACACTTTTATAAACCAAGTGTGTTTGTGTTTATCATTATTATAATAAAGCACTTTATCAAATGCTTGGATATAATCTCAATACGTGAAATTCATTCGGGTATTGTTGAGGCTTATCTCCTTTCCTTCATGGTGGAAATACCCCAGTCTTCAACGGATATAATCTGTTTTATAATAAATTTTGAGAAGTTATGAACTTTCTCATGCGGGCTATAACCTGCACCGGAGAAGTGTTGAAATTTCGCATTTTCTGAACTTATCAAGATTTCTTCATAATATGACCGAGTCTTATATGACTCACCCGGATAGTATAATCCATTGATCAAGTACCTTTGGAATGTCTTCCATGGTTTATTTTTTCTTCAGAGTTTTCTAAGAGAAATATCATATATATCTTTCTTTGGTACTTTTTCGTAGGATTTAATATCATCATTATCCTCTTTGGTAACAGAAGCAAAAGTATCTTTTTGCTTTTGAGCAGTCAAATATGCCTGCATGTGACTGTATAATGGACTGTCTTTTGGAATATCTTCCAAATTAACAGTTTGCTTTGGGCCAGATGAAGATTCTTCTTGTAAAGAAATCATTTTACTTATCAAAGTTTTTCTTCCCATTTGTATAATCGGGGAATTCAATGAGGATTTGTAAGACGATCCCTGAGATGAACTGGCCATGGAACCGTATGACGGTCCTTGGGATGATCTTCTTGGGGCAGATCTTTCCCTTCCAATTTCCTTTACTATGAATCCATGGTGGATCCATCCTACAAACATAACAACCTTTAGTCATTCAGAGTATAGTCTGTCAGATATCCATCTGAGTAATTCAGAACAAGAAAATCTTCGAAATCTTCGTTCAAAATATCATCAATAATCTTTTCAAGAATAAGACCTTTCAGATCTCTAGGTAATGTAAGTACTCTAAGGATAGTAATGAGAGTTTTATTATCAAAAAAGGTTTCCAAAAACATTTTATTGAAGGTATTCTCTGGATAAGAAATTCGGTAAAGAATTATCAACTCTCTTTTATATTGAATTTCAAAATCAAAAGGGGCCAATTGCGCTTGCCACCTTGCAAATATTAATTTCGAAGCATCATGCTTGAAATCTTTATCAAACATAAATTTGACGGATTGAGCATCAGTTTTTATCAAAAACTTTTGATTGTATAGATCATCCTGAAACTTTAGAACGCATTTGACAATAGTCAACATCTCATGAGCCATATTAGCATATATCTTCTGGGCCTCATTCCATTTTCCAGAATGAAATCTAATTAGATATTCATTCTTATCATGGGGATTTATTTGCTTAAAAATCTCACCATAACCAACATTGGACGCATCTGTCTCAATAATTTTTTGCTAAGAAGGGTTGGCCAGGGCTAAGCAAGGTAAAGACTGCACCCAAAGTTTGATATCCTTAACCAAAGCGGTATGACCATCATAATAATAATAATAATAATAACAACAACAACACTAACAACAACAGCATCAACACCAACAGCAGCAACAACAACAACACCAACAACAGCAGCATCAACAACAACAGCAGCAACAACAACAACAACAACAACAACAACAACAATAATAATAATAATAATAATAATAATTTATATAGTTTTATGACTGTACGGAAGGATCTAATCCTTTTACCCGAGCAAAGGGTCTGTCAAGATTTAATACATATTTTTATTGAGCCCATGTGTCTAGCAGTTCTAACCGGGTATATGCACCCTTTTCAACTCCTTAATTGGCTTAGAACCAAGGTTGGCTAGACGGAGTCACAAAGACAAAGCCAATAAAAATAGTATCGAATCTGACTGTACCACCATCTTAGAACCAAGTCAAGAAACCATATATACATTTATTTATATTTTGATAAAGTCTAGATCTTTCATGGTAGATATAAAAGGGAAGTTAGTTATCCGACATAGATATGAATCTTTGCCGGACATAGTCACGGCTCAGATCGTAAAAATACTAAAAGATGAAATCAGAAATAAATTAGTACCTTATAAAGGTGGCCAACTCCAAGGCCTATGAGTGAAATATACATATTGTATTTACTTACGGCCAAAATTCAGGAACTTCAAACTTTACAAACTAAGAGCATTTATAATTGAGAGAGAGAGATAGTGTTTTCTAACCTACCTTTACAGACTAAAAATAAACTTATTTATAGAAAGAAAAAGAATCTTTGTACCGTAACAGTGTATCTACAGTTGATAATGGCTTTTACTGTAGAGATAAACTTCACAGCTTGTCCTTTTTCTTTAGTTCTCAGAGGAAATCTTCTGCCTTTCTCAGAGTATCTTCTGAAGTAGCTTTTTTCGACTCACAAGGTTGAGCCTCTTGAACATCTTCTGCGACGTCATCTCTTGTCTCACTTCTCATAGAAGTGTCTGATTGCTCGTATTGAGTAATACTGAGAAGCAAATTTCTCTTGACTTCTTCCAGATAGCTATTGATCATCTCTTCTTTATTTTCATCTTGAATGGAGATTTTTTTGGCAATATGCCTGACCGAGCTATCAACAATTATTCCCTTTTGAGGAGTAATACAATATTCTTGGATCCTTTTGTCAATCTGATCCAGCAATTTTGTCCATATAGGGACTTTGTTTTGGGATTTGTTTTCATCAATTTGTCCCAAAAATTATTATAAAAAGTTCTGTATAAACAATGAATTTGCTCCTTGGTGAATCCCCCTTCCGGGGTCCATTTATGAATCCAAGGGATAGAGAATTCAATGAAAAAATAAATTTGTTCTATTTTTTCTATATAACAGATATGATATGTATGGTATAACTCGTTTAGGTCTGGTGAAACTTTAATCCATTCTTTATATAATTTAAGAAATGGATCAGGCAAAATTTTTGTAGTTGTACCGTGGTATAACCACCAATTAAGAAACCAATTAGGGATTGGTTCTGCAAATATCTTTGCACAATTTTTTTATAAACCGTGTATGTTTATGTCTCTTATTATTATAATAGAGGACTTTATCAAAAGCAGGAATATAGTCCCAGTAGGTGAAACTCATAGAGACTTTGTTTAGGCTGATATGCCTTTCTTTCATTGTGGAGATACCCCAATCTTCAACAGATATAATCTATTTAATTATCATTTTGGAGAAGTTATAAACATTCTCACCAGTGTTGTAGCCCGAAAAGTGCTGAAATTCAACACTGTCGGTGCTCATCAAATGGTCTCATAATAATATCGAGTTTTGTATGACTCACCCGGAAAATATAATTCGTTAATTAGGTATCTCTGGAATATCTTCTAGGGTTCTTTTTTTCTCTGAATTTCAGAGTTTTCCAAAAAACATATCATTTCTTTCTTTGACAACTTTTCATAAGATTTGATATCATCAATATCTTCTTTAGCTATAGAAGCAAAAGTATCACTTTTATTTTGAGACAAATATGCCTGTAGTTATGCGTATAACAGATTATTTTTTGGAATATCTTCCGGATGTACTGAAGATGAAGCCTCATTTTGAGAGATTTTGGAGTTTATCAAACTCATTCTTCTTCTTTGTATAACTGGGGAGTTAGAAGAGGATCCGTATGACAATCCTGGGGATGATATTCCCCTTCCTCTTGTGGTATTTCCCCTGCCTCTGCCCTTGGTTACCCAAGGAGGGTCCATCTTGCAAACATAACACTTTATTTTATTCGAATGCATCATAGTAGTCACTGTAATAATTTTCTTCATCGATGTTGATAATTTCTTCAAAATTATGTATAGAGAAATATTCTCTAATGATATCATCGATAATTTTCCAAAGAATTAATTCCTGTAAATCTCTATTAAGAGGAATTATCTTTAAAATAGTAACTAAAGATTTCTCGTCAAAGAAGGTTGTATAAAAACTCATTATGAAGTTAAATATTCTTTAGATAGAAAATCCGGAAGAGAGTTATCACTTCCCTTTTTATATTGGATTTCAAAATCAAAA
>JAJOOI010014640.1:0-20640 GCA_029582585.1 Solanum bukasovii
TCTTACCATTATAAAAAAAATTTTTCACATGTCCCCCTGGCCCCCCCCCCCCCCCCCCAATATTATTTTTAATATGATGTATAATAATATTCACTACTTCTTATTTTTATGATAATTTTTCATATGTTTCTATTAAAAATTACACTATATAAATATAGTTTTTATTTATGAGTATAGTTGACTAATTCTTATGTTTATTTATATTTTTTTATTTCTCACAAATCCTTTTTTACTTTAACAAACTTAAGAGGAAAATTCTATTTTTAAGCTAAATAAGAAAAAAAATTATTTTTCAATACATACGGTACCATAGTGGAAATGCACACACAAAAATATTTAAACTAAATAAGATGTAAGTTTTATTTTTTTTAAAAATGAATAATTAAAGCTTGCAAAGAAACTACAAAAAACTAAATAAAGTGAAGGGTAATTTTGTAAACAAACAACTTGTTCTTAAAATTTATGCAATACATATTATTTTGAATACAACAAACCAAACATTCAATAAAAAATAACCTCATCATAACTTATCCCATCATAACTAATCCCATCATAACTTATCTCATCATAACTAATCCCATCATAACTTGTTTTCAAACCAAACGACCCATTAGCCCTACTATACTATAGTACCAAGAATACTTTTAGATGCTCCGCTTTCATGATACCTAGGCAAAATGCTCAGGTTTCATCAGAATAAAAAATATGATACTTGGTTTAGTAATTATCTTCTGAAGATCTAATCACCCACCTTCTGATAAAAAGTATCCTATCATGTCATATATCATATGAACTATCTCTAGCTTGCACCTTTATTTTCGTCAAGTCAACCACCATTAAATTCGACAATTTAATCATGATAACTTTAATGACTAAAGATCCAAAGTACGATGAAGACTAAAGTTTGAGGGAAGGCGCAAGGAAATAGGGGAAAACTTAAAAAGGGATGCCGACACTGGCTCATTGCTTATAAAATCAATTAGATTTTAGTCCTGTGGTTTGTGAAAAATCTGTTTTGCTTGTCATTTAAATTTTAGATCCATTGGAGCATTCAACCTGGAGGAAAGTTATTGTCTATCAAAGTATTAAAGCAATAACTGACGTAATATTATTCTTGGGAGAAATCTGAATGTCTGTCTGGGGAGTTAGAAGATATGAAAGAATATTCATAGCGTTGTCCAAATGCAGTGTTCGAGCCACCTTACACTAACCTAGACAATGAACCAGCATAAGTATCTGGTAGCTCTACTCACCAACTTTAAGCAAATAAGGGAAAAAATACCTATAGTGTTTTGATCTAGCTCCATTGGAATTTGAACCTTCCAAAAGCACTTTAATCAAAAGTGCAGAGTCCGAGCATTTTAGGATAAAAATACTGCCAAAAACATGCCAACAGAATTGTAAAAATACCTTTTATTCATCCACTTCAAAGAAAAATTGGATATTTCTATAAAAAAAAAATATACAACACAAACGTTTCAATGAGATATATCCATAACTGAATATGCAGTGTCAAATCGTCAACCTAAACACAAGTTAATCAAATTTTGAGTTATACCTGTAAATCAACAACACTTAAAAACTCAATTTCCACTAAAATCACAAATTTAACTTCACACTTTCAGGCTTCAGCTATCAGACTACAATATTGTCATTGGTGAAAGAAAAACAATTCTTGACAAAAACTAAAATCATATGTAAGTAGTCATTAACACTAACAAGTCTAAAAACAGTAAATTGATGGATCCAAAGTAGAAAGGATTGTACCTTTAGAGGAATGAATTCGATTAGAGAAAGTAAAAGTCAGAAGTGGTCGAGCCAGTCCCTATATATTCAAAACTCAAGAGGTATAGAAAAAATATTTTCTTAACCATTTGGAATTGGTGTTCCTCAGCAGTAATAAAGATTTCTCATCTCAAAAAACAGGACAAACAAGTTTGGTTTGCGAATCTTTATAGTTGGCCAAGAGGGTACAAAAACAACATAAACAAATCAAACTGCCTTTCAATATAAAACTAAAAATCGTTAAAAAGGTTGTCTTTGTAAAATTTTTGTCAAATTCGTTAATAATATCTTCAAGAAAGTTTCGATCTTTGTTTTTTTTCACCAAGATTTATTGTAGTAGAAATAGAGTAGTGGTAGATGGGTAGTAAGCTAAAGCGGGGAAAAAGAATAAATAATGACTAAAGAAAAAAGGAATTTTAAAGATTAAAATGGAATAGCAAAGAGACAAAGAAGACAAAAAGGGAACAACTGAGCTTGACCCTTCCAGATTCTAAATGGATCCCAATTGTGTCCCTCAAATTATACTATTTTCCATTAGTCCAACTTCATAGTGATTTAGTTCTAAGCTAAAATTCCTTCTTTTTATGAGTTTGGGAGAAGTCAATTGAGTTAATAAAGTACAGTCTTTGATCAAGATGACTGCAAAACTATAGAAGGTAAAGGTACAACCTTTAACCAAACATTAATTGTGTACACAACTTGCTTTTTCTATTTCTTATTTTTTGGCCGTGAATTCCACGTTGACTTGAGCTTGAGATCTCTAGGTTTGATTCATCAATGTCGGTATCTCAGTCACAAATTAATGTTGTCCTCAAAATACCTCATAGTTTTTACTCAACTATATCCGTAGTATCAAGATTTTGATCACTCAATTGTTCTTATGGATCTCAATATGTTTGGCTAACTACGACGGAATAGAGTCATTCTAAGTAGAATCCCTTCTTACGATATGTCAGATAGAGGGGATCAGTCATGTAATAGAATCCCTTTGATGTGGTTACCACGTTCTATCATGGAATTTAGGATCTCGGGGAGGAACAATGAGCCTACTGTGATGATTAATACGGGTACCATGGTACTTCCTAAGCTCAATCTTCATTTCCCATGAATCTTGGCAAAGAAATAGTTCAAGACATCGGCTCCAAGTATACCAATTATGGTGGACAGTTGGAAACCAATGTTGAGTGGTCCTATGTACTTCTATGGAGCCATTTCAGATAGGTATAGTGGAACAAACTCCAATTCAATGAAACAAAAACAATGTTAATCATCATGGAACAAAAATATCTAGCTTAACTGAAACTAAATGAAGAAAACGACAAATAGTTAGTCCTCTATTTCAATTTTTTTAGTGTCTTATTGTCATTGTTTTTGCTCTAATTAAAAGAGAAAGTATCTTTCTTTCTACATAGGATAACTCTCTAATTTTAACATTCTACCTAACATGTTTAATACGTCAAGATTAAGATAGTATTTTGATACATTATACACATCTTTAATTTAAAATGTATGTTCAACTGCAACCGTTTGTTGGACTTGTAGTATGCAGATCAGAAATTTGTCGTTATAAAAATCAGTAGATCTCAAACTTGGCCAAATGAAACAATTGAGGCAGTTGAACAATATGTTGAACCAAAATTCAGATTTTTTGTTGCTTAAATAAAAATAAGCACAGAATGCTCTGAAGTTAATCGAGCTAGCATCTTTCTTCTAAATTCTTCATCTGACATCCAAGATTGCTTCTCCTTTATGAAATAGCATCTTACTATTCCAGAAAAAATGCACACAAAGAAATAATTACAGAAAGGGGTTTAGCCAAAGTTAATTACCTCTAACGCGAGTGGCGTTGGATACTTGAGAAAATCTGGATCTTCTTGTCCATAAACTCCCTACACATCTTCAAAGTTGTAGAACTATTTGAATGAGATTTACTAAAGCAGAAAACTAAGGAGCAAAGATTTTGCACATTACCGGTGGAATATATCAACTTTAAGTGGAAAAAAATTTCATCCCTGAGACTCTTAAATTGCAGCAGACTTTCACTAAAAAATATTAGTAATAACTTGATAGAAGCATATCTCATTCAGCTTGAAGAGAGAGTGTAAAGAATTTTGGCTAAGAAATTATAAAATAAAATAAAAGAGTACCTAAATGGCGATACCCACCTGAGAAGAAGATGAAAAAGCATTCTTCCAGAACTATTTGTCTTTTTCTCTTTAACTTTCTACTATGATCGTTCCATTCTTCAGAGAGTAATAAAAGAGAGAATGGATTTTACAAGTTGAATGTATGTACCACCTAGTAAAGAAAACTTGAATCTTCGATATAGGGATGAAAATTTTGCTGATTAATTCGAGTGGGTGTTTCAAAGTATGGTTGATAAGCTATTTGAGAAACTTCTCCTGAATTTTGAAAGCTAATCAAATCATTTGGTTTGGAGATCGAAGTAGGAGAGACTGAAAGGGAGAGTTAAAGAAAAGTGGAGAATCATCGAGAAACAGAGTAATTGAAGAAAGAACATGTGGAAGATACGAAAATAGCCTTGGTTTTGTTCTAAATAACAAAAATAGACCTATGTCCAACTTTGGCTACACAATGTACCATCAAACTATGTTGTGGTCGTCATGCTTTTTTTTTTTTTTTGGTCGTCGTCGTGTTCTTCATGTTTCTATATAATAGAAATATATATATATATATATATTACTAATTACTAGTTATTAATAAATACAAACAACCCTAGGTGGGGACGAGATTATTAACGTGTCTACTTCGGCTAACAAGGTTATTTTTGACATTTTAGGCCTAGGTATGGTCTTGGTTGATTTTTTGGAGGTTTCGAGCTTAATTAGCACATTTTAGGTATTGTGTTAGTTTCTTTCATGGATGTCAGATCAAGGAGACCTCGGATTCGTGTTTTGAAGGTTCCATTAAATTCGAAATGTGGAGTATAGTCGATTTTCACATGTGGTTTGTGTCTACGAAGCTCTAAACGAATCCTGAGGGTCCTTTTGCTGATTATTGTGTAGTTGTGTTGGTTGGTTTTTGGGTACCTGGTGTGCCTTGTGATCGTGAGAGGTTGATCGCTTTCATGAGGGACAAGTCCAGGTGGCCTAACCTTCGAGATTGCAACCTTCGCGAATGTAACACTCCGAAAATTTCTAAGCTAAGATCTGAATCATTCTATAATACCTCGCAACTCTACTCTTAAGATTTGAATTGTTCGTGTAATACCTCGAACTTTGAGAAGGTCTAAAGAGGGCTAACAAGCAAGTCCACGAACCAAAATGGACCATGGACCCTACAGAACCCTAAGCGGTCCGTTTAGGGGTCCACGACCCTTTTATGGCAAGGTGGCCAATCGTCCAAAGGCTGCCAAGGTGGGGGTCACCTGGACGGGACCCTAGACGACACGTGGTGGCTAGTACGGTCCGTTTAGGGGTCCATACAAGTCACCTATCAACTTTTAAGTTTTGGGTCAACTTCAGACAATCATATCTCTCAGCATATAATGAATTAGATAGCACATAACCTATTAAATTAAAGGTTTTTAGGTCCTTTTTCCAAGGCCATTAAGTTTTCTCCATTTCGAGTTCGGAGTATAAAGTTATGCTTGTTTTAGTAAGGCACTATCAATCAGATGAATGTTTAGCGAAGGTGATATATGAGTGTATTTAGGTAGTGTTTTTCCATATTGTAGGCTAATATATTTAGGAAAGAGGTTGGAAGAGGAAGTGAAACGTTGGGAATGAAATGTGTATTTGTTTTAACCAGCGGGTAAATGTAATTTAGGGTGGGTATAGTTAATTTGAATCGGGTGTAGTTAATTTGTGTCGAGTGTAGTTAATTTGGGTTGGGTATAATTAAAAATGGGTGGGTTTGTAAATTAATTTATGTAATTAAATTGTAAACAATGGATGGACACCACTCAACACGTATTTAAAAAAATTTAATTGAATTATTTAAATTACAATTCGCTATAAAAGTTATCAATATTGGACCTAAATGTGGATGACAGAGGTATTTGGGAGCCAATAGGTGGATGACAAGGGTATTTTGAGAGTCAATAGGTGGATGGAGGGTAGTTTTACACTATTTCCAATAGTTCGATGGTATTTTAGGCCTTATTCCGTTAATATATTAAGTAATAATTTAACTTCAAACTATCAATTTAACCTTTAAAGGCTTGTTATTCAACATGATAACATGACTCATATACAAGGTGTATGTGAATCTATTTGTGAGATTATTTACACCCAACACATATATATGACTTATTTTAGACCATGAATTTTAAAAGTTTTTTTTAATTTCTTAAACTCCACACATAGTCAAACACTTTTATATAAATTATTGTAATAAGGCATAAGTATCCCTTGAACTATTACCAAAAATCTCAACACACGTAAATTTAACTAGGGTACTATTATCCTCCCCCTCCCAAAAAAAATCTATTTTAAAATGAAATAAATACACCTTAAATGATGATGTGACATAAAGGGTGTGCACACCACAAATTATAATTATAACTATGCCTCAATCCCAAACTATTCCCTATCAAAAGAACAAACACAACCTAAAATATAATTGTTTTGTGAGAACTGTGCCTACCACAAACTTTCTGCTAGCCATGGCTGTAGACTGCAGTAGTGAAATGCAAGCATTGAGTAAACATTAAAAAAAATGCCTCAATTTTAGTGAAATTTCACATCTTTCATTGCGCTTATAATCTTCTCAATTTTTGCACAAAATTGCATGCTATAAATAAAGACTTACTGTAGTTTACGAGATGGGAGTGACTTCCATGCCAGACAAGATGAGAGACGCGAGACTAAATAGTTAGGACCTTATGAAAAGGAGGTGCGTGGATGTGTCAATAAAAAAGTGACTATTAAGACATAGTACAACTTCAACTTACTGAGGATATGATCAGGTGTTGTCACTCTTCATGTGTGAGAAGGCAGGGGGCTAACCTCCTCTCAGTTTCTCCTTATTAGCAATATTATTTAGGAATCACATATTTTCTTTGTCCTTCAGAATTTATTACTATCTGTTGCTCATTTGTTTCATATCCCAATGATTTTTTCCTTCTTATTTTCTATTAATCATGCTTTGAATTCTTTTTCTTTTGAGACGAGTGTTTTTCTGGAGAGAATAATAGAAATACAGATCACTTTCCGGAGAGAATTCTAATAATTTTAATTATTGTTATATCACTTACATTAACACAACAAACAATAAGCTACATTATTTCTTAAGGACCAAATTGCATTCTATATATTTATGAAGTCAGATAAAAGCAATATTTTGATAAAACTGGTTTTATTGATCTCTGTTCCTTTGGATATTGTTTTGCCAGTTTGAAAGAGTTTATTTCTTTATATTATTAATCAATATCAATCAAATACGACTAGATTGTTTGAGTCGACTATATGAATAATCATCCACGCCCATGCAATTTGAACCCATGCAATAAGGTACAGAAAAGTAGGAAATTTCATCAAATACAAAAGTAGATTTCATTTTACTAGCAATCATAACTGAAATTCAATGAAACATCAGCTTCACAATTCGTAATGCGTAATCCATAAAGTTTAGCTAAATTCCTAAATTAATCACTATTTACTGATACTAAATTCAAACAAAAATCAAACAGATCAAATAAAGAATTTATCTTTTTTATCAAAAAAAAAAAAAAAAAAAAGTTACTACCAATCGTAACTGAAATTCATCGAAACGTCAGCTTTGCAATTCGTAATTCAAAATGTTTAACTAAATTCCTAAATTAATCACTATTTACTGATATTAAATTCTATCCAAAATCAAACAGCTCAAACAAAAATTTCTTTTTGAGGAAAAAAAAAGATAGTTAATAGCAATCATAACTGAAATTCACCACTACATCAGCTCCGCAAAGCGCAATTCAGAAAGCTTAACTAAACTCCTAAATTAATCACTACTTACTGATACTAAATTCCATCCAAGATCAAACAAAAAATTCATTTAAACAGAAAAAAAACAGTTACTAGCAATTAGGGGTGTCAAAAATGAACCCAAACATATATAACTCGCCCAGAATTTTAAGGGTTGGGCTCGAGATAATTTGAATTGGATTCAATCTCAACCCATTCAAGCCTAACCTATTTTAAGAGAATTCTCAATTGAGCCCAATTCAATCTTCAATTTCAATCCATTTTAAAATTCTTTAACTAAGATATGTTCCTATATTAAAGATATGAATTATTATCTATTTAACATCTTTTAGGATTTATCTATCCATTTGTTACTTTTTTTTTGAAAATCTTGAGCTAAAATTCGAATTGTGAGTCTAAAAATTAAATATCACTATGTTAAAATTATTGAGATTAATAAGGTCAAATTGGGCAGGTCAAGACCCAATCCATTTTCTATCCCATTTGAACCCAACCAATATGAGCCCAAAGTAAACTTGGGCGGGTCAAGACCCAACCCGATTTCTATTTCAACTCATTTTAATATAAGCAACTTTCACATATAGCAAACATAAAAATCAAATTTGTATGTTATAGTTATAGTTTGTATAATTGCGCTCCATGTTTGCTATGGAGTATCAAATTGTATAATTCGCTGGCAGACCATTTGTATAAATTGTTGTCAGCCTCTCATTTGTATAAATCGTTGGCAGCCTCTTAATGCAATTTTATGTGTTTATATATCTACATAAAATTTGAATTTGTATACAATTGAATCGAAATAAAACGTTTGTATATCAAATCTCTCTTTCGCTTTATTCAAACATAAATTATACATTGTATTTTGTATAATCTGTGTTTGTATAAACTGAGAAAGAGAGAGAGGCAAAAGAGAATTGGACAGGAAAATATTTGTATTGTATAATTATAAGTGTATAAGACGAAGATATATGTTTTCGCGTGTGTATATACAATTTTTTCTCGCTTTATACAAACATAAACATAATTTATACATTTATGTTTGTATAAAGCGAGAGAGGCGAGGGAGAGACTGGCAAGCGAGAGAGGGAGAGTGGCGAGCAAGAATTTTAGGCAGAGAGGCGATTGGCAACAGTTTGCTACAGGGCACAATTAAATCAGACTATGGTTATAGCATTTAATTTGAATTAATAGTTTGTCATTATATACAATTTTCCCTTTTTAATATCTCTAATTTCAACCCAACCCGCTTATTTGACACCCTTACTAGCAATCATAACAAAAAAAATTCATCGAAACATCAGCTCCGCAAATCGCATTTCAGAAAGTTTAACCAAATTCCTAAATCGATCAGTATTTACTGATAGCACCAAATCCTATCCAAAATCAAACAGATCAAACAAAGAATTTTTAATTTATTTTAAAAAAAAAAAACAGTAAGACGAAGAAATAAACCAAAATAGGAGAAGAATAAAGGAAGATCAAGAGCTTGACCAGTGAGAACAATAGCTTTGACATCATTTCTCATAGCTGCCTCATTCCATTTCTCCTTTAACCCAGCGAAAACTACAACCAAATCAAAACTCAAAATCAAAATTCCGCTTCAACAAAACAAATCAAAATTCCTTTTCGATGAATTTTAAGCTTACTTTGAATAGCAAGAGCATTCACCGGCGGATTGACGAATGTAATTACCGCAACGCCGTCGTTCCCAACCTCCATCGTCACTTTTGCTTTCGCCATTTTCAACGAATATTATTAATCTTATCTCAAATTTTTGGGAATTGAATGAAGAAAATTGAATTTATATAGGAATTCAATTGAATGAATCTACTGTACATTTTAATGGGTTGTGGTGCAGTGGTGAGAGTGTTTTACCCTTAACCAGAGGTCTCGAGTTTGTGCCTTCGGTATGGAGAAAATCATGTTGCGAGCGCCACCCCCAAATGGGCCCTGCAGTGCGCGATCCGAATTCATAATGTGGACTTCGGACACCGGGTGGGAAACCAAAAAAAAAATATTGGTATGTTATTGTATATATTAACTCTTATTAGCACATAAGTTCAGAATTATATGAAATATGGACTCGTCCTTTACCTAACTCCCAACATAAATATACAATTCTGTTCACAGGGATGACAACGGGTCAGATTTGACTTTGTGCTATGAGAAATTTTGTCAAGTTTTTAAGCTACAAGTGTTAGGTTTTTGTAATAATAATAAATAATAATATCAACTAACTAAAGCAAATTATGCAGGGTGAAGGGTGAATTTATGTAGGACGGATTCATGCGGACTAAAAGTTTTGTGGGTTTAGGCAGATTTGCTTTACAACAGTTTCGCTCTATTAGCCATCTCTATTTGTTCACGACAAAAGGTAGGATTTAAATTTTGTGGTCTACACCTAACTTATACATCAAATATTATGTCTTTATTGTTAAAACTAAGGGGAGTTTGTGTATTGACAGTGTGAAAAATATAAGGAAAATGACTCAAATATGTCATCGAACTTTGAGAAAAGATTCACCCATGCCATTATTTTTTAACTTCAATTATGCAAAACTATTTTTTACACGTGGTCAATTATGATTTGGTCACATCATTAATTAGATCATTTTTTTAAAGGCCAAAATTCTAAAAGTCATCTGTGTAATTAAAAAAACCACCCAAAATAAAATACGCATACATTGTTGGAATACATGGTATCAGAGTCAAAGATGTTCTTGTTCTTGGATCAGACTAAGACATGGTCATCACCTTATGAGCTAACCCAATGTTGTCCCCTAGGTTATATAGTCCGCCCTCCCACTATTCAAGCTTGTGCGCCAGAGGATGTTACAGACTCAAATTGGTTGAGGGAATGGATTACTGTCTATTTATATAGAGAATTCTTACCTCATAAGCTAGCTTAGTTGTGAGCCCAATGTCCTTTTCTTAAACACTAACAACATGATTAGGTGTATGTATGACCATGGGGTTGACGCTGGAGGAGGCAACAACAATAATTATAATTATGCCTCAATCCCAAACTATTCGAGATGAAAACAATAAACACAACATAATATATCCTAGGTAATCACAAACTAATATAATCTGACTTTAGAGAACTGTACCTACCACAAACTTTTTGCTAGCAAAGGCTGTAGACTGAAGTAATGAAATGCAACCTTTGAGTAAACATTACAAAGGTGCCTCAACTTTAGGAAATTTCACATCTTTCATTGTTGTCATAACCTTTTACTTCTTACACAAATTTGAGCGCTACAAATTATGACTCAAGGGTAGTTTACTCAAGGGGAATGACCTCCGAGGCGGACAAGATAAGAGAGATGAGATTGAGATGGTTCAAATTATGTAAAGATGAGGTGTGTGGATATGTCAGTAATTAAGAAGGTGTTTAAGGTGGTTGTAATAAAAGTTAGGAGGGGCAGGTGTAGGCCGAAGAAGAATTGGGGGAAGGTGATTAGATAGAACATACAACAACTTTAGCTTAGTGAGGACATGATCCTCGATAGTAAGATATGGAGGTCGAAGATTAGGATAGAAGATTAGTAGGTAACCGTGTGTTGTCGCACTTTATGTGGGCATGGCAGGGGCTAACCTTTCTGTTTCACCTTATTACTAATATTATTTAGGAATCATATAGTTTCTTTGTTCTTCATTGTTTATTACTATTTGTTGCTCCATTGGCTTTGTATTTTGTTTTTGCTGTCTTATTTTCTTATAATCGTGTTTTTGAGCCTAAGGTCTATCGGAAACAATCTCTCTAACCTCACAAAGGAGTAAGGTTTGTGAATATCCTACCCTTCTCATACCCTACTTGTGTGATTGCACCGAGTATGTTGTTATTGTTGTTGTTGGTAGTTTACAATGACCTATTAGTAGCTCTAGTTCCTTTATCTCCCATCTTCAACCAATATCCTACACAATAACATTGCTCAGAAAAGCATATACTGTCATTTCTCATCACTTCATTACTAGAACTGACTTTCCTGAAAGAGCTGCTTCTAAGTCCAGAAATTCAAGCCTACTCTATCATCAACCAATAAAGCAGACTTAGGAGAAAAATTCGACAAACATTTCTCAGGGATCAAACTCGGACAAATTGGCAACATTAATTCGTATTCAAGCTAAATCAACAGCGCGAAAGAGTAACCAAGCATCCTTTCTAAAGGATGGCCAAGCTAAGTCATGAACTGCAGAAAGCATCATGTTGGACTCATATGAATTATGTCACCTACCAAACAACCTTATAGATATCTTCTCTGACTCAAAGAAAACCATGTCATGTATCGATCTATCGTACAACAATATGGTTATTCAATAGTCACATCAACACGACTGGATCTTCTCAAATTTCAGGTCAACTATTTGAACATGTTGAAGATAACCAACATCATCGGTTGCTACATGTCTATCGATACTTTAACATGTTGAACACTTCAAAGGGAAAGCTTTAAACAACAGCTGCATTTGCTAAACTCCTAAGGCAATGAATTTAAAGACAAATAAAGTATTCCAAGACAAGGGAAACAAAGACATATAGCTGAGCATCAGTTACTTTCATCGGTAAAAGCTCTTCTAGTATTACTATTCTGTCAAAATAAACATAAATTGCCTCGAGTCATGCTCAAGTACATGCACAATCTGGTAAGGTAATACGAGCAATAGAACTATTATAAGATCCTCAAAACTATTAAAAGACACACACTACTATGTTGCAAGGACTCCCCAAAAGTGTTGTTGCAGATCGTCCAAAAATGCACAACTTTCGGAGGATGCGATATGCACCAAGTGACATACGGAGAAACATAGCATATAACTGACCTTAACAATGCAAAAATTGAGACGTAGGTGTATAATTGTTGTTTTACGTAGCTTTGGTGCTTCTACATTACCTTGTCGGGACAAGAATGGTAGCTTTCTCCCCAACCACCATCAGACCTTTGTCTTTGTAACAGAAATTCAACGCCTTTACAAACAGATTATTAACCAGTGAAAGCAAAATAGAACTATTTTATATTTTTTTTAAGGCATAATACATAAATATGCATTTTAATTTGGCATCAGCTGACATCTATGCCCTTCAACTTTGAGTGTGCATAAATAGACACTTAAACTTGTATAAAATCAAACAAGTAGACACACACATCCTACGTGGCATAATACATGTAGGACGCCACACATTAGTTCGGGTGTATGTCATGCGAATTGCCACGTAGAATATGTGTGTACTTATTTAACTTTATACAACTTTACTACATACTCGCCGCACTAAGGTCTGCTAAAACCAAGCTAAAAGAGCACGTTTATGTATTATGTCAATAAGTTAAACATAAAATTCTAAGAATTTGAAAAGAAAAGAAAAAGTCATTGTGGCATTAAATCATATACCTGGTGACAGTATATATACCGAAGAATTTCCTTTCGATGTTCAGCTGGGAATATAGTATTAAGATGCCCAGTGATATACATACACATAACCTGAAACAATTTTGGCTTTAGTACATCCATTTTGTCAAAAAGAATTTTACAAATCCAAATGAAAACAACTTACGAGAGGTGGAAGGAAGAAGAGAGGACCGGCATTTTCAGCAGGCCAATGTCCATCAGTAGCCTGTAAAGCTGAGAAGAAATGGACAGCTCTACGCAATGCAATTGTAGCAATTTCATGGCTAATTTCTTCTCCTTCTTCTACTTTTACTGCTCCAATTCTCTGTTTGAAATTCTTCTCTCTTAGAAACTGCAACAATATTACTTCGTTTAAAAAATAATTACATAAGAAATGGGAACAATTGAATTTTTATTTATTTTCTTAAATTTCGAAACAAGTTAAATTAATTATTTTTTTAATAAAAAGATTTATATTAATATCATTTCCTAGCTGAATCATTACATAAGAAATGGGAACAATTGAAATCCATAATTGAGTTATGATACTTACACTATTGGATATTTTGTAATAAATTGAAAATATACATTTGTTCATGAAAAAATATAACTATTATGAATAGTTCTATAATAAATATCCTCTAGAAGTAGTTAAAGAAAAATCGGTAAGTATATACAAGGTCTTTGTTGTATTAGGAAAAAAATTACTTATATTTTTCTTAATATGTATACGGGCAATATTTCTGTAAGAAAAGTTATACATTCCTTTTTCTAATATAAACATATATAAGTTAGATATGAAATTCGAAAAATTAGACTTTGGAATACTTTAGGCGTAATTTTAACTTTCCACTCAATTAAAGCTATAACATATATAAGACACTCAATCTAGGTCTCGACTACATGTAAATCAATTTATTTTCCTTTTGTTTTCTTTCTCTTTTTTCAGATTCATATTAATTGTGTTCGTTGTCATGACTTTTCACAGAACATGTGATAATACAAACTTGTGTGTGTTTTTAATAACTTTTATAACTTATAGATATCAATCATTTTTTAAAAATCAAATATTTGTCTCAAAATTTATAGCCTAACACATGGTAAAACTTCAACAAAAAATGACTTACCAAAAATATTTGAAAATTTGAGGTCAAACACTAGCTTACTATCACAAGACTCAAAAATCTATCTTGCAATAAAGAAAAAGAGAGAGAAAAATAAAGTTAGTTATTGACCTGCATTCTCCAAAAATGATCACTATTGGGCTTAACTTTATAACGATTGTTCCAAAAATGTTGACGGGCCTCTTCGATCTCGTTATGTTCTTCTATCATTCCAGCGTTTGGGTCGAACTCCCATGTTTGTCGTCCAACATAGTTATTTGTACTGTACATGTATGGACCATCTTGTCCTTTTGCAATCTTCAACTTCCACATTCTTAAATTCTTCTTTATTCACGAGGCTTACAATTTAGTGATATTAATAATGATCTCATATAATATATTATATAATATAGGTGTGAGTTCAAACTATCGAAGGGCTGAAGCTACAAAGTTACGATCGATGATCAGTTGAACATCCTTCGTCCTGGATTATATAGTATATGCACACAAAAGTCAGAATCTTTAGTTTATGAATTTCATATCACTTTCTTTTCTTCTACTTACTGTATTCTTGATAAATTATTCATAAATATAGTACTCTTTTATCTCAATGTATATTTTAAATTTTAAGAGCCAAACAGTTTAAATTGAGCCAAAATTTCAAACATAAAATCTTTAAGTTTTTTTTGAAATAACATAGTAGGAAACTATGTAAAAAGTATTATAAATCACAAAAATTGAATATCTAAGATATATGAAAAAAATTATGATTAAATTTTTTTAATTTAAATTTTAAAAGTTAAAATAGAAAAAGTAACAGATTCTTTTTGATACAAATAAAAATTTTGAGTAAAAATTATTAAATTTTATCATGCATGTAGATTGAAATTATTTGGGACAAGGGTCTGAAAAATATTCCAATTTTGGTCAGATTTGTTGTTGCGATACTAAACTTTCATGAGGACCTATTACCTCCCTAGACTATTTAATACCGTATTTTTTTACCCCCTGAACTATTTAATAATGTATTTTAAAGGTATATATGTGTCCAATAGGTGTCCTGACATTTAATGTTCATTTCAAATATTTATGTATTGCTTTAGTAGCAAACACGTGTCCAATAGGTGTCCTGACCATCTTTCTTCATTATTTTTTTATCTTCTACTAAAATAATGTTAGAATTATTTTAAAATAATATTTTAGCCAATCATACAGAAGAAATTAGACTTCTCCATATAGGTTGAGAGGGCACATAGAGCAATGATCAATCCAAATCCTTCCAATCAGGACACTAATGATAATAATCACATATTAGTTGACAGAATTAATCAGTTGTCGTTTTTATATGATTTAAGATGGCTATTATCTTACGAACTAACTTTTGAAATAGAGAATAAGACATGATAATCACCTTATGAGCTAACTCAATATTGGCCCCTAAGTTATGAGTCTACCCTCTAAATGTAGGTCTGTGTATCGGAAATGCTATAGACTCAAATTGGTTGATGGAATGAATTATCGTTTATTCATATCATCATATAATTTTAGAAAATTTTCATTGCATGAACTAGCTTAGTTGTGAGCCCAAAGTCCATTTTCTTAAACACTAACAATATAGTTAGGTAAACACAACCTAAAATATCCTAGGTGGCCAATTATAAACCAATATAACTTGACTTTTGAGAACTGTGCCTACCACAAACTTTCTACTAGATATGGCTGTAGACTGTAAATTGCGGACAAAATCTTTCCAAATTTTGCTATAATAGAAGTTACAAAAGGGTGGAGGTAGGCCGAAGAAAAATATGAGTGGGAGGTGATTAGAAGGGACACATCACAACCTCAACTTATTGAGGATATTACTCTATATAAGAAGGTATGGCAGACGATGATTATGATAGAAGGCTAGTATGTAGTGAACTGATATTGCACTTCATGTGTGAGAAGGCAGAGGGCTAACCTCCTCTTTGTTTCTCCTTTATACTAATATACTCTATCCTCCTCCAGGATATAAAGACTATGTATACTCTATCCTCCCTAGATACTTCATGTAGATTTCACTAGATATGTTATTGTAGACATATATGTATCAACTTAAGTCAAGGATCTGTTGATCAAAACAACCTCTTTATACCTGCTAAATATATAAAGAGAAGGTCGGCATATATCCTCCTCCAAACTCATTTATAGAACTATACTGATATATTGTTGTTGTTGTATATCTCAACTTTTATTGGCGCATAAATCTTGTGAACTCGTTTTTAAAACTAATTTCCAACATAAATTAATACACATAGTCAGATAATATATATTTAGTTGTTTTTTAATGGTACTAGGACATTTTTGCGGTATTCAGCCAAACCCCACAATGGAAATATATTTCTATATGCTGCATAGTGCAACATGCAATTCTTCATGACAGCTCCAGTTATTTCCTGCATATATTTATGAAGTGAAACACAGTCAGATAAAAGGAATATTTTGATAAAACTGATTTTAGCAATCTCTCTTCTTTTAGAAAGGGCTTGTTTCTTTATAGTAACTAATCAAGGAAAAAAGTTCAAACACGTCATCGAACTTCCAGAAATGGCTCAGTCATGCCATATGTTAATAGTTGGGCTTATTTATGTCATCATTGTGACAAAAAGTCCACATTCGCGCCACTCTTCACTGAAAGTTCCACGACATATTTGAGCTTTTCTCCACTAATCAATATCAATCAAATATGACCAGTTTGTTTGAGTCGACTAAATGAATCATCTATGTTTGCTTCGTTTATTTCCAGTCTATTTCATTCCAATACGTAACAACTTGTTCTTTTAACAGTCGAAGAATCTTCTCCTTTGTTTTACTTGTAATTTACAGAGTAATTACCTGTTGTGGGAAGTCACCATCTTCCATCTGAGAATTGATCAACAGCCTTGTCGCACGGTGGAGGGGTCTTGGATCTCTATCAAACTGTCCCAGTAGGAAAGTTGGTAAAGAACTCTTTTAAAAAAAAGTGTTACTATGATTGTGTAATAAATTACAGCATTTACTAATGGCATAATAGCATTAACAGACATTCAAACTTAGCTTTAGCTGGTAAGTAAGCACTCCAACTTTGAAAGTGCACATCTAGAGACCTCAACTTGGTGTCAACTGGAAACTAAACACTCCAACTCTCTTCATTGTGTCTCGTGGACACCCGACGCTGATGTGACACATAAATTTTGAAGGTGTGTTATGTCTAGATGATCATTTTGTGAAGTTGAAGTGTTCAACTCACGTAATGGAAACGATTGAAATGCCTAGATATGCACTTTCAAAGTTGTAGTGCTTACTTGTCAGCTAAGACCAAGTTTGAGTGTCTGTTTATGTATTATGCTTTTACTAATAGTAACAAGGAATTAACCTGGCCAAAGTGAATCAATCCCATCAATGCCCATGCAGTTTGTACAAGATTTGAGTGTTCTGTTTCAAGCTCTCTATATACCTCTTTGATCAAATACAAAGCTAAGTCACGGTTATATTTTCCAGTCATCTTTGTACTCTTCTTTAGCGGTAAATATGCATGCCAATAAAAAACTTGACTCAAAATATTCAGTATTGGAATGAAATGGTTCCAAATGGAGTAGGATGCATGTCCAGAGTACATATAACCTATGTTGTTGGGACTCTCCGAAAACGTTGTTGCAACCATGTCGGATCGTCCAAAAATGCACAACTTTTGGAGGATCCGACACGCACCAAGTGACATTCTGAGCAACATATCATATATACGACCTTACCAATGCACAAATTAAGATGTAGGTGTAGTTATTGTTGTTTTACGTAGCTTTTACGTTACCTTGTCATGACAAGAATGATAGCTTTCTCCCCAACCACCATCAGACCTTTGTCTTCTTAACAGAAATTCAACGCCTTTACGAACAGCTGCAGAGTTGCTATAACTCTTGCATGCTGCAGCAAGCCCTCCAAGAGCAAACCAGGAAGCATATGTAAAGCACACACCCCAGGAACCATACCTGTTGACATGATTAATCGTGTCATATGTATCGATAGAGCAGAAAGTTCAAGGACTAGCAAGAAAAATATCATATACCATGAACCATCAGGCTTCTGTACATCGTTAAGATATTTAACAGCATTATCAATGAAATTGTCAATCTCTGTGGTCCGGTGTCCAGGGTATAGCTTTTTAAACAGAACTAGTGCTTGGATTAACGCGCCAGTGCACTCAACATACCTGGGTTGACATGTAATCAGTGTGAAGATGTTGTTAGAATATGAATAGTTTATAGTCTCCTACTTGGTAAGGAATTGTATTATAGTGTCTATAAATAGGGTTTTGACAGAATCTTACTCATGCTCAATGACAATGTCCGCAAAAAGTTCAGTACGATTGAGAAATTGTCAGTGAATATAACACAACAAGAAAGTTACATATTCAGGTTCTGGATGACTATAGAAGAAGTTGAATGCTGTTAACAACCTTGAAATGAAGCAGATAGATAAAATTCCTATATTGTGAATCTCAAACTAATACAATTATTTTACTTTACCTCCAAATACTGTGAGGCCCCTGCAGGCTCCCAAGCAGCTCTCCCTTCGCCCGACGAGTGGGAAGAAGAAAGAAAAATGGATCGGACAGGGATGAAGATGAGATGGAGATGGCTAAAAATAGAGGTGGGCTGATGGGCGGAGGAAGAAAGCTTTTTTTAGTTACTGTAATTCTTTTTACGGAAAAGGGTCAAAATTGTCCCTGAACTATGTGAAATAGACCACTTATACCCTTCGTTACATTTTGGGATCAAAAATGCCCCTCTGTTATCCTAAGAGACCACAAATAGCCTCAAGAGTTAACACCCCAAATTTTTATTGACGTGGCAAGCCACATGGGACTAATCCTTCCACCTAGCGTTGCCAACTAGGATTCACTACAAAAGAACTAGACTTTTAGCGGCAACAACAGTCGCCACAAAAGCCCAAAAAACCATCACTAAAAGTTTTAAACATTAATTTTTTCTTCATTGTTTTTAAAAAATAAAAAATGATATCGATTAAGTAGGAGTTTGAAGACACTATATGTTTTATTTTTATGTCATATGTAAATGTATAAAATGTACAATGATGCATTATATAGTAGGAGATTTGAATCGAGAAGTAATTTTGATGATTTTCGTAATAATATTGTATGTTTTTAATATTGATATTGCAAGTTATTTATTTTAGAAAATTAGGTTGCAATCAAAAATTAATTATCATATTTTTTTGTTGAAAAAATAGGTTTTGCTAGCGAATGGTTGTTGGAGCCTTAGTCGCCACTAAAAATCACTCATAACTTTTAGTGGCAATATTTTGGGAATTTGTGGCGACTTTGTCGCCACTAAAGGTCAAGTTCTTTTGTAGTGAATCTTAGTTGGCAATGCTTAGGTGGAGGGATTAGTCTCATGTGGCTTGCCACGTCACTAAAAATTTGGGGTGTTAACTCTTGAGGGTATTTGTGGTCTCCTGGGATAACGGCGGGGGTATTTTTGATCCCAAAATGTAATGGAGGGTATAAGTGGTCTATTTCGCATAGTTCAGGGGCAATTTTGACCCTTTTCCGTTCTTTTTAAAAGTTTCATTATTTTATTGTTTTATTTTTCTATTTTTTAAATATTTTTTTAGCTTAAATATGATAGTCACTCGCCTTAATGAGAATGAATTCACGCATTTTTGCCAACTCAACCATCTTGATGCCACATAAGCCTAGTCAATGGTTAGAGGGGTTTGATAAGTTGTGTTTTATTAAGTTTAAGGGTTCAATTGATAAAGAGTTAAGTAGAATGGTTCACAATACAAACTCATACAAGTACAAAGGTCTATTAGACCATTTCGGCTTAATTAAATAATAGAAGTAAGAAAAATCCAATGGAGAGGATGCATCTAGAATAAAGTTGAGTGTTTGTGTGGTAATAAAGTGATCTTGGTGCATTGAGTGACACGTGTAACAAAAAGTATAGATATTTGATTAAGCTAAATAATTGATTTACCCTTGATCGTCCTCCTCATCACATTTCTATAGAGTATAGTAACTAGATAAGCATGGCCCATGCTACACGGGCCTAACATTTTATTTTTGAAGTGGTTAAAAAAAATTTATGCTTTGAAAACCATCTGTAATTAAATAAAGTAAATTAGTATTACAATACATGAAGAAAGATACCCATTTTTGCATGTTAAACTTTGATATTACAAGTGAATACATTAAATTATGAGCCGATCGAGTATATCAATTTTCATATTGATCAAGAATTAGATGGAAAAGAAAAAAGGAAGCAGCAATGTTCTCATCATAAGTTTTGAAGGGTATGTGGTGTGCCGTATATATGATGAACCATTGTAGAAGCACTCATAAAAATTGAAATGACAAAGCCACCTAAATCAAGATTCAAAATAGACGTAAGAAT
>JAJOOI010014641.1:0-29824 GCA_029582585.1 Solanum bukasovii
TGGCTATTTTGGACTAATGAGGTCACTGGTAGTATTATGGAAACACATGATCAACATATTACAATAACATTTCATCACACAGATATGTCTGAAAAATTCATGATGTCCTTTATATATACTAAATGTAATGAATACATGAGGAGATCCTTATGGGATAGGCTCTTGTTTTATGCTAATATGGAATTACCATGGTGTACTATTGGTGATTTCAATGTTATCACATCTATAGAGGAGAAGCTTGGGGGAATACCTTACAATATGAATAAGAGCTTTGAATTTATTGGAGTAATAGAGGCTTGTGGATTAACTGATTTAGGATACATAGGACTTCAATTCACTTGGTGTAATCAGAGGGATGCAGAAGCTAAAGTTTGGAAGAGATTAGATAGGTCTATGGTTAATGATAAATGGTTAGAGGTTATGCCTCAAACTGCTATTGAAAATTTATCCTCTGTTGGTTCTGACTATAGTCCCCTGTTGATGGAAATGACTAAGGTTATTGAGAATCATATTAAATATTTCAAGTTCTTACATTTTTGGGTTTACAATGGCAATTTTTTGAAAACAGTACAACAGTGCTCGGAAAAGGGTGTCAATGGCAATCCAATGTGGAGACTGCATCAGAAAATGAAGAGAATAACAACTACTCTTAGCAATTGGTCCAAGAAAGAGTATGGGGATATTTTTACTAGGGTTAAGGAATTTGAGGAAAGTATCAGAAAATCAGAGGAGGAACTTATTACAAACAACAATGAAGATAGTAGACAGAAACTTCATCAGATGAATGCAAAGTATATTAGGTAATTGAAAATGGAGGAGTCCATCCTTAAACAAAAAACTCAATTACAATGGTTTAAGGAGGGAGATGCCAACACCAAATATTTTCATGCTTTGATGAGAGGTAGTAGAAGGAGGTTATTTTTGCATAAAATTTATAATGATAATGAGGAGTGGATACAAGGTGAGGAGCAAATAGCACAGGCAGCATGTGAGTATTATCAACAAATTTTTCAGGGCCAGAATGATAGAATAGATGACAGAATCCTTCAGAATATTCCTACAGTAGTCACTTCTGAGCAAAATGAGATGTTGGAACCAATTCCTACTATGGAGGAACTCAGACAAGTTGTGTTTTCAATGAATCCCAATTCAGCAGCAAGTCCAGATGGTATCGGGGGTAAATTTTATCAAGTTTGTTGGAGTATCATTAAAGAAGATTTACTGGCAGCTGTACAATCTTTCTTTTGTGGTAACATTATGCCTAAGTTCATGTCTCATGCATGTTTGGTTTTATTGCCAAAAACAGAACAGCCTACAAAATTCACTGATCTTCGACCTATCAGCCTTAGTAATTTCTCTAACAAGATAATTTCTAAGATCTTGAGCATGAGATTGGCTACTATTCTGCCCCTATTATTATCAGACAATCAGTCCGGGTTTGTAAGAGGTAGAAGTATTACAGAAAGTATAATGCTTGCTCAAGAGATTACTCATGGTATTAAAAAACCATATACAGGAAATAATGTGGTAATCAAACTCGACATGACCAAGGCATATGATAGAGTGTCTTGGTCATTTACATGTTTGACACTTAGGAGATTTGGCTTTGGGGAGTTATTCATTGATTTAGTGTGGAGAATAATGAGTAACAACTGGTATTCTATAATCATTAATGGACATCGTCATGGTTTCTTTCATTCCACTAGAGGACTTAAGCAAGGAGACCCTTTATCCCCTACCCTATTTATTTTAGGAGCAGAAGTATTGACTAGGTTACTTAATTCTGTACATCAGAATATTAATTACAGAGGTTTCTTCATGAAACCTAGAGGACCACAAATTAATCACTTGAGTTTTGCAGACGATGTTATTATTTTGGTATCTATAGATAGACATTCCCTGAAGCTTATTATGGACAGGTTAGGGGAATATGAAAGTACCTCTGGATAGCTTATTAACAAAGCAAAAAGTCATTTTATGGTTCCTGATAATACATCACAAGACATCATCCATACCATTAAAGAAGTGACTACTTTTTCACAGAAAAATAGTCCTATTATGTATCTAGGATGTCCTCTTTATATTGGTAGACAAAGGATCATTTATTATTCTCATTTAGTGGAGAAGGTTTCCAAAAAAGTGTGTGGTTGGCAGGCAAGAGTACTTAGTTTTGGGGGCAGAATTACATTGATCAAACATGCCTTGCAATCTATACCTATTTATACTATGGCTACCCTTTCTCCCCCCAGTACTACTATTAAATACATTGAGACTATCATTGCTGATTTTTACTGGGGAAGGGATCAAAATAAAAGGAAATATGACTGGGCATCTCTACACACAATGAGTTTACCATACACTGAAGGTGGGGTAGGGATCAGAAGGCTGTCAGATATTTGCACTTCTTTACAATACAAACAATGGTGGAATTTCAAGTCTAAAGTTTCTTTGTGGAGTCAATTTCTTAAAGCCAAATACTGTCAAAGAGCTCATCCAGTGGAAAAAAGGTTGATACAGGAGACTCATCGATGTGGAGATACATGATGAAAAACAAGCTACAAGTCGAGGAGAATATAGGCTGGAAAATCCAATCTGGAAGTTGTTCCTTTTGGTGGGATGACTGGCAAGGAAAGGGGGCTCTAGCTACATATAATACCTCTATATCAAGCCTTAACAATGCTACCATTGCACATTTTTTAGTAAATGGAAAATGGAATGAAAGGAAACTCAGACAACAGGTTCCTCCTCTTCTTATTCCATCTATTCTAAATACTAACTTTTAGTTTGTGCAGGGAGTTAAAAACATTGCAGTTTGGAGACTCACTGAAGCTAGAGAGTTTACTTGTAAATCAACCTGGGAAATATGCAGGAAGAAAAAGGCTACTGCAGTCCTTAATTCCCAAATTTGGCATAGACATATACCTTTTAAAATGTCCTTTCTTCTATGGAGAGCTATTCATTATAAATTACCAACAAATGAATCCTTAGCAAATTTTGGAGTGGAACCTGTGAAATGTTATTGTTGTTTTCAGCAGGGATGGGATGATGTTGAACACATCTTCCTTCAAGGACATTTTGTAGGTCATATCTGGAAATTCTTTGCTAGCAGCATGGGACTCCAATTGCAACAAAATTCATTACATAACCAGCTATTGTGTTGGAGTGGTATTACAGAGAAGAACACAGCACATACGATGATCATTCACATACTCCCTATAGTCATCTGCTGGAATCTCTGGAAGAACAGGTGTTCAGTCAAGTATGGAGGAAAAACATCCAGTATCCACAAAGTTAAATACTTGATTATTAAAGACATGATTTTAATGCTTAATTCTGTTTTCCCATATCTTCACTTGCCTGTAAGTTGGATAGAACTGGTGGCATGCATTGAAAAATGCAAACGGGAGATACGAGTCACCTTAGTGATGTGGAAAACTCCTCCTCGTACTATATACAAGTTAAATACAGATGGTAGTGCTTTACATAATCTCAGAAAAATAGGAAGGGGTGGGGGGCATTTTAAGAGATAATCAAGGGAATATAGTATATGCTTTTGCTGTACCTTTTGGTAAAGGAACAAACAACCAAGCAGAGGTTCAGGCTGCTAGTTTTGGTTTAAATTGGTGTATACAACATGGTTACACTAATATTATATTAGAGGTTGATTCTGAATTATTAACCAAATGGTTCTTGCAGGCTGCTATTCCCCCTTGGAAGATACACAGGTATATACAGGAATTACAAATTCTTGCTAACCAATGTGTGTTTTTTCAGTGTGTGCACACTTACAGGGAGGCGAATGGTACTGTTGATCTACTGGCCAAACATAGTCATCAACAAGACATTGTACAAAATTACAACACTCATCATCAATTACCTCTACCAGTTAAAGGAAGCTATCTATTTGAGAAATTGGGAGTTCAAAACTTCAGACGCAAGAAGGTTAATAGGATTAAGCAACCACCTTGAACATACTTCAAAATCCTTACAGAGAAGGCCTTCATTCTCAAGACTCTCTATATAATGTCCAACATTTCAAGGACAACAACATTACATTTTGACATGTTATAACCTATTTGATTTACTATGGCCTTTTTAGGTATAGTAGTTGTTTAGTCTTAGTTTCATTAATTCTTGTAAGGGGGGAGTCTCCCTTATTTATGTTTTATTAGTAACTTTGAATTAAGGGACGATCCTCTCTAGGTGCTTAGTTTTAATATTACATCTTATTGTATAGGGTGGAGTTGACTAACCTTAGTAGGTAGGTTGACTCTTGTCCTACTTTAGGTTGGAGGTAAGGTATATGTCCCCCTCCTTGTATAATTTTTTTTCATATATGATAAGGCCTAGAGATGTTGCTCAGTCCCTGACCCCCTCAAGGGTCGTTCAAATAAAAAAAAACCTAAACGCTAAACCCTATACCCCAAACCGTAAACCCTAAACACCTAAACCCTAAATGTTAAACCCTAGACCCTAAACCCTAAACCTTAAACCCTAAACCCTAAATCCTAAACCATAAACTTTATACCCTAAACCCTGAACCCTTAATCCAATACCCTTAACCCCAAACCCAAACCCCAAACCCTAAACCCTAAACCTTAAACCCTACACCCTGATGAGTCCACAAATTGGACTTATTTAGGGCTTTATTTTAATAGAAATAGTGTCCTCAAACTCTCATTTTATCTCAATATCTGATGAAAACTCTTAAGTTTCAGGTATTTGAAGTTTTAGTGGAAGCAAGGACACTTAGACCCAAAAAGGACCAAAGAGGCTGAAAATAACTAAGAAATGAAGTCCTGAGGATCGCCGAGTCTACTTGTCGAGTCGCCGAACGGACATACTCCACCCTTTGTTCCAATATGCGAAGCCCTGAAGGAAGTAGATCAAGAGGCGATGAAAGGAGCAGTCGGCGTGTCGCCGATCAATTACTCGAAGTAGAAATATACCGCCCAATGATCTAGAACACAAACATGCTAAAGGCAAAGCACAGATGGTGATGAACCAGAAGAAGGGAGAAACACTGAGTCATTCGGTGATTTTGACTAACCTCACCGAACAATATGCCACAGTTATATTTTCTGAAACTACAAATACACGTTAAGAGTTGTAATTAAAGAGACCTTTTTTGGAGAGAGTATAATTATTATTGTCATCAGATAGAATAGTACTTTTTATATAATTTTCTCTTAAGTTTGCAGATGGTTGTGTGGAGACTTGAAGAAAGGAGTTGATCTTCCCCAAATTTGGAAGTGGGTCTTCTCTATTCTTCTTCATTTGCTTAAATCAAGGTTTAATTTCTTATACCTAGTTGATTTCATTATCATGTTAGGTATAATTTCTTATTTCGTAATGTGGCTAAAATCCCCCATTCTTGGGGTGTGTTTTTTAGCAAATATATGTTGATATTATTATTGGGTCTTGCTTGCTGATAGGTTAGATGTATTTTAATGGTGATTTCACCTAGTGGTTGTGGCTTAATTTAATGGGTTTGTAGTTGCCAATACAAAATCACCCATGTGTTTTCGGCTTCCCCGAGAGGGAGGTCGCGAAACCAAGACCGCTAGACTGATGGCCTAAGAAGTGGGTTGACATGAGGTTCAGCCCGAGAGAGTGAGCCCTAGTCCCATATCCTAACACTCAGCTTGAGAGAGTGAGTGGGGTACGGTGTAGGCTGGCCTTCATGTGGCAAATGGGTGTCCGAGAGAAACGCATTTGAAATGGGGTAGGTTGCCAGAGAGGGAACTTATTCCCATCTAAAGCTTAGCCCAGTCAATATTATCTTGCAAATTTTCTTGTCGAAAGTGTGTACCCAACGATTTTATATCAATATGTATTGCGGTCACGCCCCAAGAACTTCTTCCCATACTTGATTTTCCTTTTATATTCGTTGTTTTAGCTACTTGTGACAAAACCCCTTTTTGATATTTCACACTTTTGTGTCACCCCTTTAATTTACTATGTTTTTATTCACAAATGTCTTTAGCTACAACTAATTAGAACTAAATTCTAATTGGCTACTAATTCTCAAAAACAGTTCCTTTGGGACGCGACCCCAACCCTTGGTTGGGTTACTAAATTATTGACGATCGTAAACACTTGTACCGTAGGTTAGTGTCGTTGGTCACGATTAGCATCAAAATGGCGCCACTACCGGGGAGCGGTGTTACTTGAGAATTCTTAGATCAGTAGAATTTTTGTTCTTGTTTGTCGTAGTTTACTTACTTAATTTTTAGTTTTGTTTTGAGTGTTTGTATTGAAAGCAGAAATATGAATTAGAATTGGGGAAATAGCTACCACGCAAATAGCCCAGCGAGTGTTGATTTGCACCGAGACGTATAAATGATGTTAATAGTGTTTATGATCTAGTTCCATTGGGTGAGCTGGGTGCAATTCGCATGTCTCAGGGTGATGGAAATGAAATGTTTGAGGTTACTAGCACAACTCTACATCTTATACATTCAGGGGCCTATATGGAGGTTTAGACCATGAAGACTCACATGAACATATCCGAAGTTTCTTAAAAGTATGCACTCCTTTGTCATTCAAGAATTAGTCACAAGAATCCACCAGGCTTAGCTTATTCCCATTGTCATTGATAGGAGGAGCCACTAAGTGGTTGGCTAAGCTTCCCAAAAATTCCATCAAATCATGGGAAGAATTGGTCACAGTTTTCCACGAAAGATTCTTTTCTCCATCGAAAATGATGAAACTGAGGGACGACATTCAAAATTTTAAGCAAAAAGAGAGTGAACCAATTCACGAGTCGTGGACTAGATTAAAGAGATATCTGTGAAAATGCCCAACACATGGACTGCCAAGTGTGCTGTTGCTTCAATATTTTTACCAAAGTCTTGATTAGGTTAACAAAGGGATAGCTGATCAATTGGTTCAAGGCGGCATAATGCTACAGCCCTTTGAAGTGGCCTCGTTCCTTCTAGATGGTATGACGAGAGTTAATCAAGCTTGGTACACCAAAGAAGATCAAGTTTCCCCACTGTGTTTCAGGCTGACGCAAGAGCAACTCGATAAATAAAGAGAGAGGAATGAAAACATCAAAAATATGTTGTCTCAAATGGAAATTTTACAAGAACACATGAAAGGAAAATGTGAAGTGTTTTGCGTGGAGGAGGGTTCTTCTTCCGATTACTTGCGATCGGGAGAGAATCAAAGTTGGAACCACAGAAGGATTTAGGAGAGTTTTCACTTGCGCTATCAATAGCGGGGTGGAAATCAAGTTAGGAACTACTTTAGAGGTGAATAACCCAGGAGATATTATCAAGCGTGGACTGAACATAATGACCATGAGGAATACCATACTCAATTGAGTGACAGCCCGAAATCAAAAGGAAGTGCAAGTAGCCCTAGGGTGAATGATCTGTTGACACGAATCCTTGATAAAGTTGAGGGCTCGGATGATTTGCTAAAGGGAATGAGAGATGATTTTTCTTCGCTAAATAGTAAGATAAACACTCATGCTAATGCTATCAAGATGTTGGAAGGTCAATTGAATCTCCTATCAGCTCAACTAACAGCAAGACACTTATAGAAGATGATTGAAGAGAACTAGTTGTGGTTACCCGTAGCGGGAAGGTAGCAATAGGTAATGAGGGAGAAAAATGTGAGGAAGATCAGGGTAGGGAAAAAGCAGAAATTCCCGATCACCAAAATCTCGGCATAGAAACACAGGAAGAAGAGGAGCATCACAATGAAACACCAAAAATAACGCAACCCTTGCCCAAAATACCTCCACCTTTTCCTCAACGATTGAAAAAGAAGAATGAAGATGAGAAGTTCAAAAAAATTGTGTTTGTGTTGAAGAAGTTATCAATCAACCTTCCTTTGGTGGAAGCAGCTAAATTTATGAAAGAGCTAGTTACCAAGAAAAAGGTCTTGGATTATGAAATAATCGAAGTGCCTCATAGTTGCAGTGCAATTATGACGAAGGAGTTAATCACTAAAAGACAAATCCTGGGCCTTTTACCATCCGGTGCACCATTGGAATGCTCCAATTTGCCAAGGCTTTATGTGACCTAGGAGCAAGCATTAATCTTATGCCATATGCCATATACAAGAAACTTGGGTTGGGGGAACCAAAGGCAACAACAATGAGACTTCTCATGGCTGATCGATCAATAAAGAATCCTGTTGGAATCCTCTATGATATCTTGGTCAAAGTTGATCAGTTCATATTTCCAGTTAACTTTGTGATTTTATGCTGTGACATTGATGCTGAGATACCTATTATTTTGGGAAGGCCAGTCTTAGCAACCGGTAGAGCATTGGTGGATGTTAAAAGCGGCAAGTTGAAATTCCGTATGAATGACGATGAGGTAACTTCCAATATTTACAAATCCATGAAACAACCAAATGATATCCATGAGGTGTCTACTGAAGATGTTATAGATGCAGCAGTGGCGAGTGTGAGCCATCTGATGCGCGAAAATGAGCCCCTTGAGTCAGTACTTGAAAATTATGATGAATCGGAAATTCAAGGGTATGATGAAATGATCGCAGCCTTAACAGGATTAGGAGCATATGCACAAAATCTAATTAGGTTGAATATCGATCTAAAAAACAGACAAAGTCCACCTGCAAAGCCATCAATTGAAGAACCGCCAACCCTAGAACTAAAAGTACTTCCATCCCATTTCAAGTATGTTTTCTTGGGAACCAATAACACTCTGCCAGTGATTATTGCAGTCGATTTACTTGAAATGTAGGTAAAATTGCTCATTGAAATATTGCAGAAGCACATAAAAGCTCTAGGATGGACCATAGCTAATATCGTGGGCATTCTTCCAGGTATCTGCACTCACAAGATCCGAC
Source organism: Solanum bukasovii (assembly GCA_029582585.1). NCBI lineage: Eukaryota > Viridiplantae > Streptophyta > Magnoliopsida > Solanales > Solanaceae > Solanum > Solanum bukasovii. The sequence continues at coordinate 8,830 of JAJOOI010014641.1, forward strand.
TGGATAGTGAATGCAAACCTAGTGTGGAGCATCAGCGGAGATTGAACCGTCCGATGCAAGAAGTGGTAAAAAAGGAGATCATCAAGTGGCTTGATGCAAGAGTAATCTATCCGATTGCAGACAACAAATAGGTAAGCCTAGTGCAATGCATACCGAAAAAGGGTGGTATAACAGTGGTCCCAAATGCAAAAGGAGAGCTTGTGCCACTAGACCTGTAACGGGGTGGAGAGTGTGTATGGACTATCAAAAGCTTAATTCATGGACCGAGAAAGACCATTTTCCAATGCCCTTCATGGACCAGATGCTTGGCAGGTTATCTGAAAGAGGGTGGTATTGTTTTTTGGATGGATACTCCGGATACAACCAAATTTCTATCGCACCAGAAGATCAAGAGAAAACCACTTTCACTTGCCCTTATGGGACCTTTGCATTCAAAAGGATGCCATTTGGACTCTGTAATGCCCCAACAACTTTTCAACGGTGTATGTTGTCTATCTTTGTGGATATGGTTGAGGACTTTATGGAGGTCTTTATGGATGATTTCTCAGTCGTGGGGGACACATTTGAAGAATGCTTGACACATTTAGGGTGAGTGCTCCAAAGATGTTTGGGAACTAATCTGGTCCTAAATTGGGAGAAATGTCATTTCATGGTTAAAGAGGGCATTTTTCTTGGGTACAAAGTGTTGCAACAAGGGCTGGAAGTCGACAAAGGAAAAATTGAGGTTATTCAGAAGCTACCCCTGCCGATTTCAGTAATGGGAATTCACAGTTTTTTGGGACATGCCGATTTTTACCAAAGGTTCATTAAAGATTTCTCAAAGATTGCACAACCACTATACATGCTCTTAGAGAAAGAAGTAAAGTTCTGCTTTAATGATGCTTGTATGGCAGCCTTTAAGTGTTGGAAGGAGAAATTGGTATCCACCCCGATTATCATCAGCCCTAATTGGTCCGAATTATTCGAGGTAATGCGTGATGTGAGTGGAATGGCATTGGGTGTAGTATTAGGGCAAAAGTGCAGCAAACTGTTCCACCCAAATTATTACTCAAGCAAGACTCTAAATAGTGCCCAGTGAAATTACACAATCACTAAACAAGAGTTGCTAGCAGTGGTCTATGCATTTAAAAAGTTCCGGGCATATTTGCTAGGCACTAAAGTAATCATAAATATAGACCATGCAACACTCTGCTACCTCATGGCAAAGAAGGATGCAAAGCCAAGATTTATAAGATGGGTACTACTCTTGCAAGAGTTCGATTTTGAGGCAAAAGATCGAAAAGGATGCGAAAACCAAGTCGTCGATCACCTATTGAGGTTGGAAGGTAAATAAGGTACTGAGCAGGAGAACGAAATAGATGACTCATTCCCATATGATGAGATATTTACACTATCTCTCACACACGCGCCATGGTATGCCGACTTTGCAAACTACATTGTATGTGGATTGATGCCCGTTGAGTTAAATTATTACCAAAAAAAAAAGGTTCTTGTTTGATGTTAAAAGGTACTTTTGGGACGAGCCATACTTATTTCAGGAATGTACTGACCATGTCATAAGAAGGTGTGTTTCGGAAGAGGAATCATTTGATATTCTCAATGCATGCCACACATCGCCAATCGGAGGTCATCATAGTGGCACCCGTACCGCAGCTAAAGTCCTCCAAAGTGGTTATTATTGGCCTTCTCTTTACAAAGACGCACACCAATTTGCAAGAAAGTGTTCTCAGTGTCAACAACAAGGTGGAATGTCGAGAAGACATGAATTACCCCTGACACCTAATTTGGAGATTGAGTTGTTCGATGTGTGGGGAATCGATTTCATAGGCCCATTTGTTAGCTCGTTTGGAAACAAGTATATCTTAGTAGCTGTAGACTATGTTTCCAAATGGGTGGAGGCTATCGCACTCTCGAATAATGAAGGAAGAAGCATTGTCCAATTTCGGAAGCGCTACATCTTTGCAAGGTTTGGCGTTCCAAGTGCAATCATTAGTGATGGGGGATCGCATTTTTGCAATAAGTGGTTTTCCAGTGCATTGAGCAAATATGGGGTGAAACACAACGTCGCAACTCCATATCACTCCCAAACGAGGAGACAAGTTAAGGTGTCAAATCGTGAGATCAAAAGCATTCTAGCAAAGACGGTAAACGGCAACAGAACTGAGTTGCCCAGTAAGCTTGATGATGCACTGTGGGCATATCAAACTGATTGCAAGACTCCTATAGGAATGTCCCCATATAAGCTAGTTTTTGGTAATTCATGGCATCTACCTGTTGAGCTAGAGCACAAAGCCCTATGGGCATTGAAAGCTCTGAATTTAGATTGGAAAAGGCATCGAGGGAAAGGTTGAACCAGTTGAATGAAATAGATGAATTCAGGCTCAGATCGTACGAGAGCTCCGCCATTTACAAAGAGAAAATGAAAAAATGGCATGACGGACGAATAATACAGAGAGAAATGTGGGAGACTGGGTGTTATTGTACAACTCACGACTAAGGGTATTCCCCGGGAAGCTAAAATCCAAATGGTCCGGACCTTTCAGAGTGATAGGAGTGTTCACTAATGGTGCCTAGAAGTTGAGGGTGAAGAGGGACCCCCATTTAAAGTTAACGGGCAGCATTTGAAGTTATACCTTGGGGACTGTCAGGAGATCTCCTTAGTTGAAGAGTTATATCTGGAAGATGCTTGATAGGACTCCTACGTCGAGCCATGACGTTAAATACGGCATTTCTTGGGAGGTAACCCAAGTTCTTATCACTTTTTGATTATTATGTTATATTAATGGTGTGTGATTGTGCAGGAGGGAATATGGAAAATGAATGAAAATTGTGACTGGCGAGCTACATATCTAATCAGCGGAACGCCGAATGGTTCGGTGACTCCGAACTAGACCGTCGTTAGACTCAAGATCATCTTGCACTGGAGTTTGTAAAACTCGATGAGCTCGGACTTTATCGGCGATTCCACTGATAACCGCCATTTGAACTAACCCAATCTGGGTTTGGAGTCTGTAAAACTTGGCGAGCCTTGGAAATTGTTGGCGAATCACCGACCGTGTCGGCGAGCACGATGAAAACTGCCGTTTGGATTCCCCCAAACTGGAGGAGGTCATGTAAGTTTCAGCGAAGAAGTCAAAAGTTCGGCACTCCGCCGAGTTATTAGGCGAGTGTAACTGAAGTTGCCGAATGACTAAACAGTTTTGCATACCATAGGTTTAAAAGTTCTACTTCATTCATTTCCTCTCACTTTTTCATCCTATCACACTCACACCTGCAGTTTAGCTTTATATTCCTGGAAATCTTTAAATTATTTTAAGTGTCGAATTGTGCGCAGATTTAGATCTCATCTCTTCCTAGCACACCAATACAATCTAATTCAGCACCAAAGGTTGGTAATCGAACCCCTAAATTATTTTATCACTTGCATTTGAGGACAAATTATTTTTATTTGTGGTGGGGTGAGGCCCACCTTTGTGTGGTATTTGATGTTCGTAGTTTATTTATAATTGGGTTGTCTGTTTTAAATTGTGTTTTTAAATTGCTTATGCCATAGTTTTAGCTTATGGCTCCTTTTATGTAATTGAAAAAGATTTTGACCCTTCCGAAATTTATTTTCATTTTTCAAAAAATTTTGCCACCCCTTGTGTTGAAAGTGGTTGTTCTTGTACAAGTTCGAGTCTCGGTTTCGATCAATACCGATAACTTGAATAGTGCTCTCAATCGAACGAACATGAATGTGCGGCTACGACGAGACCAAATGAAGTTGCATAGACAATATGTGAACTCTTTGAATCTCGTTGTGATTAGCCATTTATCGAATTGATTCTCCTCTAATGACCGTTTCTCACTAGCGAAAGTGTGTAGTCTTGTATGACTTAAGTGTCGATACCTTGTGTGATGAGCTTGCTTTGAACCTTGCATGAATAATCTAGAACTTGCCAAATTTAGAAAGGTGTCCTCTTGAAATGATCTTAGGCAACTTTTGAAGAGTGTTAGCCAAATTTGACATATACCTGTTTTTTTTTTGGCCTAGCCGTGAGCATGTGAAACTCTTTTGAACTTAGCCTTACCTTTCTTTGGAAGAACCTTGATTAACCCTAAACCTCATTTGACCCACTACCTATAATCCTCTTGATTTGTGATTTAGTGAATAGCCAACTTAGGCTAAAAGCCTAAGTTGGGAGTGTGGTGAAAAAGGAAAAGGAAAAGGCAAGAAGTGCAAGAAAACTTTCCCTTAACCCATGGTGCTGCGGAACAATAGAAACACTCCATATAAAAAAAATAAAAAGAAAAGAAAAGAATGAAAAATAAAAAGTTGTGGAATAAAAGTACAAAATAAATTGGGTTTCCAAGCAATCCATGGAGGTGAATAAAAAGATGACTTAGAAGCACTAGAAAAAGAATTGATAAACGAAAGAAGGGGATGCCTTGAAAATACCACATTTCATGAGAAAAAAGTCACTGAGCCTAAATTACCATACCTTTGCACTCAGCCCTATTACAAGCCTTAGAAAGACCTTTTTGATCTTGAGTAAACCTAATCGAAAATCGATTGGAAAATAAGGGCAAGCCTATGGGTGAAAACATGCATTGTGTTCCTCTTTTTGAGTATGAGCGTTGCATCTGATTCCTGATCTTAAATTGAATATCCTCTGTGTAAATATGGAATCATTCTTTATGTAAGGGCATTTAGATAATTTTTGTTGTGCTTGAACTTGCACAGTAGCAAGTATTGCGAGCATGATAATCTTTGGTAATGGTGAGTCACCACTTGAATCTTTGAGTACACAATTGATCTTTGCATGAGTAACTTGAGTCTTGTTGTGTATGTTCATGATTTAGTCTTGTGTAGCACTATTCGAGACACCCTTTTTGAATGGTTGAACTTGAACTTGCTTGAGGACAAGCAAAAGTTTAAGTTGGGGGTGTTGATTAATCCACAAATTGGACTCATTTAGGGCTTTATTTTAATAGAAATAGTGTCCTCAAATGCTCATTTTATCTCAATATATGATGAAAACTCTTAAGTTTCTGGTATTTGAAGTTTTAGTGGAAGCATGGACACTTAGGCGCAAAAAGGAACAAAAAAGCTGAAAAGAACGAAGAAATGAAGACCTGAGGATCGCCGAGTCTACTTGGCGAGTCACCGAAGGGACATACTCCGCCCTTTGTTCTAGTACGCGAAGCCTTGAAGGAAGTGGATCAAAAGGCGATGAAAGGAGATGTCGGCGCGTCGCCGATCAGTTCCGCGAAACAGAAATATACCGCCCAATGATCCAGAACACAAACATGCTGAAGGCAAAGCACATAAGGCGCTGAAATAGAAGAAGGGCGAATCGCCGAGTCATTCGGCGATTTCGACTAACCTCGTCGAACAACCCGCCGCATCAATATTTTCTGAAACTATAAATACTCGTTAAGAGTTGTAATTAAAGAGACTTTTTTTGGAGAGAGTAAAATTATTATTGTCTTAAGATAGAATAGTACTTTTTATATATTTTTCTCTCAAGTTTGGAGAGGGTTTTGTGGAGACTTGAAGAAAGGAGTTCATCTTCCCCAAATTGGAAGTGGGTCTTCTCTATTCTTCTTCATTTGCTTAAATCAAGGTTTAATTTCTTATACCCAGTTGATTTCATTATCATGTTAGGTATAATTTCTTATTTCTTGATGTTTGGCTAAAAAGCCCCATTCTTGGGGTGTGATTTAGCAAATATGTGTTGATATTATTGTTGGGTCTTGCTTGCTGATAGGTTAGATGTATTTTAATAGTGATTTCACCTAATGGTTGTGGTTTAATTTAATGGGTGAGTTTGTAGTTGCAATTACAAAACCACCCATGTGTTTTTGGCTTCCCCGAGAGGGAGGTGGAGAAACCAAGACTGCTAGACTGATGGCCTAAGGAGTGGGTCGACATGAGGTTCAGCCGGAGAGAGTGAGCCCTAGTCCCATATCCTAAAACTCAGCTCGAGAAAATGAGTGGGGTAAGCGTAGGCTGGCCTTCATGCGGCTAATGGTTTTTCGAGATGAACGCATTTGAAACAGGGTAAGTTGCCCGAGAGGGAACTTATTCCCATCTAAAGCTTAGCGTAGTCACTATTATCTTGCAAATTTCCTGTCGAAAGCATGTACCCAGCGATTTTATATCAATATGTATTACGGTCACGCCCCAAGAACTTCTTCCCATACTTAATGTTCCTTTTATTTTCGTTGTTTTAGCTACTTGTGACAAAACCCCTTTCTGATATTTCACACTTTTCTGTCACCACTTTAATTTACTATATTTTATTCGCAAATGTCTTTAGCTACGGCTAATTAGAACTAATTTCTAATTGGCTACTGATTGTCAAAAACTGCTCCCTTGGGACACGACCCTAACCCTTGGTTGGGTTACTATATTATCGACGATCGTAGACACTCGTACCGTAGGTTAGTGTCCTTGGTCACGATAAGCATCACACCCTAAACCCTAAACACAAAATGCTAAACCCTAAATCCTAAAACCTAAACCCTAAACTCAAAATACTATACCCCAAACCCTAAACCCTAAATTCCAAACCCTAAACCTCAAACACTAAACCCTAAACCTAAACCCTAAACCCTAAACCCTAAACTCTAAACCCCAAATGTTAAACCCTAAACCCTAAAGCCCTAAACCATAAACTCCAAACCCTAAACTGTAAACCCTAAAGACAAAATCCTTTTACCCTTAACCCTAAACCCTAAACCCTAAATCCTAAATCCTAAACCCCGAATCCTAAACCCTAAACACTTAACCCTAAACAACCCTAAACCCTAAAATCTAAAACCCTGAACCCTTAAGCCCTAAACAGTAAACCTTAAACCCTAACCCTAAACCCTAAACCCTAAACCCTAAACCCTAAACCCTAAACCTTAAACCCTAAGCCCTAAACCCAAAACCCTAAACCCTAAACCCTAACTTCTAATCTTGGAACCCTAAACCCTACACCCTAAACCCTAAATTCAAAACCCAAAACCCTACACCCTAACCCCTGACACATAACCCTTAAACCCTAAACCCTAAAACCTAAATCCAAAAACCCTAAACCCTAAACTCAAAACTCGAAACCTAAACCCTAACCCCTAAACATTGAACCCTAAACCCAAAACCCTAAAACTTAAATGCTAAACCATAAACCATAAACCATAAACCTTATACCCTAAACCCTAAACCCTAAAACATAAAACATAAACCATAAACCATAAACCCTAAACCAATAAACCCTAAACCCTAAACCCAAAACCCAAAACTGTACTCCCTAGACCCTAAACCATAAACCCTAAACCCTAAATGTTAAGCCCTAAATGTTAAACCCTAAACCCCAAACCTAAACCCTAAACCCTAAACCCTAAACTCTAAACCCTAAACCCTAAACTCTAAACCCTAAATCCTAAACTCTAAATCCTAAACTATAAACCATAAACCCTAAACATGGAACCCTAACCATAAGCCCTAAACCCTCAACCCTCAACTATTGTATCCACATTCTCAATATGTACATTATAAAAACATGGAAAAAAACTACATGACTATTTAATGTAACTCAAGGCACACGAGTCAACACTAGGTGGACACAAATTAATTATACAAGAAGAATCTACTCGGTTATCAATAGGATAAACTAGTGAATGGACACTCTCACCAATACATTACCACTATGTGGTAGAGAATTGTTAAGCTCACATGAAACCAAGGTATCACATATACTCAATTGGCTGCTAGCCACAAAATTGATAGTGAACTAGCTTTGCCAACCAACTCAAGGTCATCTATTCTTTGTGATGGAGTGGATTCTTTTGATTCTTAAAGAAGGATGACTCAAAAAAAAGCTAATTGACTTGAATCAAGAAGGTTATCAACAAACTAAGATGAGACAAGTACAAAAAGATTCAGACTCAAATAAAACTAAGTAACAAAAGTAAAAGAATTACATGTTGTTACTTAATTTGAAGGATCAACGAACTGATTTGATGATTAGAAACTAGTTATAAAGTAATTAAAGATGTTAATTAAAAGTTAAATAGTCGAGAAATAAAGAAAAATAAGAGTGGAAGAAGAAGAAGTGAATTTGGACACTTAAAAAATATTTAAGCCTCAAAGAAGTGCATCTCTTGTAAGACTTTAATTGGAAAATTTGATGATTAAAATTTTTTAACAAGTAATTAATGATATTAATTAGTTATAAAATAGTTAAGGAATGGATGAAAAATGAGTTTAGAAAAAGAAGAAATGAATTTGGACATAGAGAAAAAATTTTAAACCCAAAACATTCCCATACTTTGCCAAATTTTGATGCTGAAATAAAAGAGTTCAGAAGAAGAAATGAATTTGGACACTTACAAAATATTTTAATCACTAAACCCAAAATTCTAAACACTCTCAACAAATACATTATCACTATGTGGCAGAGAATCGTTAAGCTCACATGAAACCAAGTTATCACTTATACTCAATTGGCTATTAGCTACACAATGAATTTCCAAGCTTAAGGAAGTGCCCGAATAAGAATTGTTACCTTGTATCCCATAACATGAAGTTTCTTCACCTTAGTTGTGCAACTCCTTAAGTTCTTCATCACGACGAGTAGTGCCCTTCAATAGTCTTTCTAATTCATCGGGTGTCATCTCAGTGACTAATTGAATAACCTTATCAATATTTCCTTGTATTGAACCAAACAACTTATGTGTGCTCATAGAACATGAATCTTGATAGCAAAATGATAATGATCCTTCCCTCGGACCTATAAATTTAAACAAACAAGTCAGTAGAAAATTATTCACATCACTCTTCTGTGGCGTCGTCTAAAAATTGATAGTGAACTCGCTTTGCCAACCAACTCAAGGTAACCTATTCTTTGTGATGGAGTGGATTCTTTTGACTCTTGAAGATAGATGACCCGAAAAAAAACTAATGGACATGAATCAAGAAGGTTATTAACAAACTAAGATGAGACAAGTACAAAAAGATTTGGACTCAAAACAAACCAAGTAACAAATGTAGAAGAAATACGTGTTGTTACTTAATTTGAAGGATCAACGAACTGATTTGCAGATTAGACAGTAGTTAAAAGGTAATTGAATATGTTAATTAAAAGTTAAATAATTGGGGAATTAATAAAAATAAGTGTGGAAGAAGAAGAAGTGAATTTGGACACGTAAACAAAATTAAGCTTCAAAGAAGTTCATCTCTTGTAAGATTTTGATTGGATAATTTGATGATTAAAACTAGTTAACAAGTAATTCATGATGTTAGTTAGTTATAAAATAGTTAACGAATGGACGAAAAATGAGTTTTAGAAGAAGAAGAAATTAATTTGGACATAGAGAAAAAAATTAGGCCAGAAAAATTCCCATACTTAACCAAATTTTGAAACTGAAATAAAAGAGTTCAGAAGAAGCAGTGAATTTGGCCACTTAAAAAAATTTAATCCCTAAGACCTAAACCCTAAACCCAGTACCCTTAACTCCAAACCCCATACCCCAAACCCCAAACCCCAAACCCTAAACCCTAAACCCTAAACCCTAAACCCTAAACCCTACATTCTGAACCTTAATCCCTAAACCCTAAACCCTAAACCCTAAACTCTAACCCCAAACCCTAAACCCTAAAAAAGATACAATTTTCACACGAGAAACGACGATAATATGCGAAGATCGAAAGACAACAAAGTAAAGATAGATAGACAGACAGACAAGAGGAAACAAAAGGCAACCAAAGGGTAAATTAAACCCAATGACCTCGATTCTTTGAGCAAACTATAGCTCCTAACTCTTATGATGACCTCAAGGGAATCGATATCCCAAGCAACCAACGTTTCTAAGAAAGTTCAACAAAAGCTTAACCAAGCTCTCAACACTCAAATATTATTTTTTAGTTTTCAACATTCAAAATAATCTAAGTCTAAAATGAATCCAAGCTAGCTATTTATAGTTTTAGAAATAAAGGGCCCAAAAGTGTCCCGAAGTGCCAAAGGGCGAGATGGGTGGTTGGCGAGTATTCCTGTATGGACTTCAGCCATAGCCACGTTCTGGAACTTAAGAGAGCTGGGACTATCACCTAGTCCCCTAGGAGATGCGCCAAGTGGGTCCTACTCGCTAAAAGGACCCCATGCAATCTTCAAGGTCTGAAATCCCTTGTTTGCCATCAGTACCATCGGACCTCCATCTTCATGAATAACCCTTGCATCCTCTGAAGGTCTTGAGCTTTGTTTATAGTAAATGGCCTTGATGAAATCCGTATTGCATCATTCTCCCCTTCTTGAAAAGAATTTGTCATCAAATTTGACGGATTATCAGCATCAACAGTTGGGAAAGGAGACAGGTCGCACACATTGAAAATGTTGTGCACTTGATATTCCAGAGGAAGGGCAACCTTGTAGGCATTGTTGTTGAGCCGCTCAATCACTAGAAAGGGTTCATCACCTCTCGGCATCAACTTTATCGATGGGTAGGGAATCGTTCCTTGCGAAAGTGTACCACACCCAATCACCCGGTTCAAACACGATCCTCTTACATCGCTTGTTAGCCCTTTTGGCTACATATTGGTTCTTCTTCTCTAAGTACAGCCGCACCTTTTCATGAAACTTCTTCATGGCATCAGCTCACTTACTCCCATCTAATCTTAACAGAACATCTTGTGAAAAAGGAGTGAGATCTAAAGGGGTTAGGGGGTTAACACCATTAACCACTTCAAATGGAGTCATGACAAAAGTACTATGAATAACTCGATTATATGCAAACTCAACTAAAGGAAAATGTTCCTCCCACAAGGCCAACTTTCCATGCACGACGACAAGAAGCATAGAACCTAAGGTTCTATTAACAACTTTAGTTTGGTCATCGGTTTGTGGGTGACAAGGAGTTGAGAACAACAACTTAGTACCAAGTCTACCCCATAATTCCTTCCAAAAGTGTAATGACCCGAGAGCACCCCTTAGTCCTTACCGGCATATTCGATCTCTCGGAGGTCTTATACAATCCCTTAGCATTCATCATAGTATTTATCATAGAAAAATAGAGAAAAATTTAAAACTTCTCCATAATATAACACAAGACTTAAAAGTCACCTCATTTAAACCTTTAATACAAAAATTGGAGTACTATGTCTCAAGGTAGCCATCTTAAAACATGACTACAACACAAGAGGGACACAACCCTTACAATACAAAAGAAACTACTATCTAGTACATAGAACTTAAGGAAACTCTTTAACATAATTGTCCTTGAAACATTAAGGACACACCCGAACTTGGGAATAGTAAGCCAAGCTCATCACTTCTAGGAAAGACCCTTTAGTCACCATCACCTACACTTGGTGTAAAAAGATGAAAAAGAATGGTGTTAGTACAAGAATGCACTAAGTATGATAACCATGCAAAACATGCTTTGAAAAGGACATTTAGTTGGAAACCATGCATCATGCCTTTTTTAGAGAAACTTCATGAACAGTTAGTACAATAGGCACAATATAAACCACATATATCATCAGACATATGGAAACCATTCATAATAGCACATAGAGCCACTTATAGCATTTTAGGAACATTCAATGCATACAATACATTACCTTCCTCTTTATCTTAACTCCTTTCCTCAAGCAACCCTTAGGGAATACTTGGTGCAATGTATCACCTTAAGTTTACCAAGGGTGAACGTACATATAGCCTTCATGAATCACACCACATATATTCATAGAGTCATAAGTACACCATAAGACATAGTCTTCACATAGGAACCATTACCTAGGACAACCCCCAACTCAGACTAGTGCAATGTGAAAGTAGCGTTTCACAATACTAGTCCCACCAAGTGTTCCTAGGAAGCCACCCTAGACTAGGCACATCATATTCAACAAGTCATAACATATTCATTTAACATTAGACATAAGACCAATATACTTCATAACATCATATAAGAACTCATTCCTTTACTACATCATTAGTCATAACCTATTGAGTTCATATCATAGGTAAACCACCCTCACAATCCCTTCACAAGCTCACTTGTGCCATGTACACGTGGAGTCCCATACCCCCACATATACTAGGCAAACCCATTAACAAGCCATAAGTGTAATTCACATGCATAATCATAGTTCATGTCTTGACATAAGTAAAGTAAACCTTAACATGCTTTCATATTAACATACATAGACCATAGTATTCATTACATAAAGAGCCTATTCATAACCTCCCTTAGAGTCCACTTGTGCAATGTATAAGTAGGGTCCATAGTCCTATCTACACTAAGTAACTCTTTAAGAAATCACGACTAGAGTTCATATTCTTATCTTAGTTCATCTCTTAACTTTAGGGAGACATTGCCATAACCGACATAGACCATGTGAGCAACATGGAATCCGGTGTTCTACTCCCACACCGAAAAGAGAGGGTACTACTTGCCAAAGTAGGACCTACATACATAATAGCTATCTAGTGGATCAACTAAGCTAATACCTATGGGGGAACGTAGTTATGGAACAAGGAGATTGCTACTAGAAAACCTTGACTTACTAAGCGTGGAGGTTTCCATCTCATGAGGCAACATCTATGTTGGGAACCCACCCTAACTTGCTAAACGTGAAGGTTCTCTTGTGGGAAGCCGGACTTGCTAAATGTGAAGCCCCTACTATCATTTTTCATGTTCAGTCGGTGCTAAGCTCCAACTCCTTTTTAAAACATCTTTAAGCATTTATTTAACATTTGTTCATAAAGTAGGCTTTAGGGACTTAATCCCTCATATCATATAGCTCAAAGGTTTCTAAGATGAGAATGATCTTTCATCATAGAACCTACATTATGTGAGAATGACCTTTCAAATAATCATACCATATTCATAACATAGTCTAGTTTAGAGTACAATTGAGGAAACCTTTCAAGAGACTCACTTTCACTAGATTATCATAAACCTTTTTCATTCATTCATGTGTGTGTACATATGTGAGAAAGCCTTTCACATAAACACCTTTATACTACACATATTCATACCTTGCTAATCATACACTTTGCATGCATAATAAGATGTGAGGGTGCATATAAAAGTTAACCTTTCAATAGATACCATAACACATCATATTGATATTGAGTGTTTTTCCCTTAAAGGGATCACAACACATTCACAATGTCCCCAATTCATGAGCAATTCACATATAAAGCCCTTAGGGATTCTAGACAACACACCCACACTTTATCATAAGAGATAAGGACACATTCAACATTGAATAGGTACTCCTAATATGTATATGATCAAACATTCATATAGGGGTCATATAGGTAGGGGTCATTCCACAATAGTACCTAACATAATCAATCATGTAGACCACACCTTATCCCTAACATTATCATTCACATTATACTCCTCATCATCAACACACTTTAAACATCATGCTAGCATTGAGGATTTCATACATAACCTTCATAGCATAACTTCATTAACATATGCATGATAATCAGCAATTCATTTCACATATATTGCCTTCAAGGGCATGATATCAACATGCATTGATAGACAATAAGTAAACACGTTCACCATAAGTTGATCAAACCTCACAACATCAATTCTCATACTATAGACTAAAAGTTAGGTCAACTTACCAATTCTCCAAGCCATGATCACCATGGATCAATCCTCAACAATTCATAATTAATTGACATAGGTAGCAATAGGAATCAATAGTGTAATTCAATAACATAAATATAATCTAAGTACAATTCTATAAACAAAGGAATCAACCCACAACTTTGCCCATAAGGCCATAATTCTCAACTCATCAATATACCAACAATTCAACATGAATAAGTATAGATAATCATAAGAAACATCAATACAATCTAATCTAAACATAATTTCACCAATAGAGATCATATTCACGAAGACCCACATCATAGGCCAATTTTCAAGAATTTGGGGATCATGGGTTCTTTAAGAATTCCTTGGAAAATTATCTTAAAAACCTTAATTCCACATTAATTCATCAATAGAATGATTTAGAAAATTGTTTGAAAAGGAACCCATGTTTAGATTGAAAATTGGGAATTTTGGTCTTTGAATCACTTTTGAAAATCTCTGATAGAACTCCTTGAATGAGAGGTTATTCAAGAATCAAGAATCACCATACCTTAATTATTGAAGATCCATGAAAATGAAGAAGAAATCAGTTGAAAACTCATCTTCTAGCTTGAAGAATGGGGTCTAATTTTAGGTTTTGGGGTTTCAACCAACTTAAAATACCCTTTATAATAATTCCCCAAAGTACCCAAACTACCCCTCACTTAGTTGGACCTTTTAAACATGTCAAACTTGAGTTTTATTTTCGCAGATTTCGTCAGGAAACAAGTTCGTGACGCGGAGGTGTTCCCACAAGTTTTCTAGAAATTCAATTCGAGACAGTAGAGTCCACGACATGTCCACGACATGTCCGCGACGCGGACTAAACATTTGGCCCTTGGTGGAGCTAGTCCGCGACGCGGATATGCTCCCTCCATGAGCGATGTCAAGCTGCCTTGGCAGCTTGCTTGGCCAAGGTTGGGGACCTCCTTGGGGACCCTTAGGGTGGCCCCCGGGGTGTCGTATCCGAACATTTTGACTCTAAAAACATTTATTAAGACACTAGGGTCACCTCCACTGTTTTTAGAGTCCAAACAACACATAAAAATATGAACAACATACTAGAACACACCAACACGTAAAAGACTAGTTTCCGAACGTCTTGGTCGTCCCTTGACGTTTGACTTCCAAACTCTTTAAAACTGACTTAAAAGGTTATTCTTCATTATTTTGATAAGTTATTAATGCACAGAAAACACATGTGAGGCTCTACTTTATCCTACTTTATTTTGAGGGTCGCTACAATATTCCCCATCTAGAAACATTTGTCGTCGAATGACACATAAAACACTTCTGAGGACTCAATGACCTAACTAGCAGCTCACAATACACAACATACAACATCAACATAAGAGCATACATCAAGGAGGAACATCAACTCCACATAAAAGGCTCAAAACAACTTTGTGCAATTCAAGAAAGTAGCAACACCTCTACCAACTCCTTATGCATCAACATTATTATTTCCCATTTCATTGGAGGAACTTCCTTCTCCAAATCATCACTATGCTTAAAACTCTTTACTTCTCATAAGTATAGGAGGAAATACCTTCTCCATATTCAATGAGCATCAACATATATATTAAGCAATCAACAAGACATTTCTTTAACAAGACAACATCAAGCATGCTCATTACAACTCTCATGAAGTCAACATCACACAACATCTATGGGTGCAATTTCAACCATGAGAAATAAAGTTCATGAAAACTCAAAATACAACTTAAGCATGAATTTATCACAAAAATATGAACAGACAAGGAAATCATGTCATAATCATCATTCTCATTTCAAAAACCAAAGGAACACAACATGCAACTATCTCATTAAAGAACATTATGCAACTTTATCATAAGAAATCATTTAAGCATGCACCTCAAATCAACTCATGCAACACAAGCAAGTAGAAACTTTATTCACCGACTCATAATGCATTAACCACAAATGCCTTTCTCATGTTCATAGGAGGAACTACCTTCTCCTAAGCATGACATGATATTTACCCCTTTTATATCATCATAGGGTCCATTATGCAATGGCTTTCAAGTGCACACATAAACGTGATGAACATTTCCACTCATGAGGCAATTAAGTAATTAATACTAGTTGCACCCTAACATGAGGATTATAGATCATCTACTAGTCTTATCATTTAATCATCATACTATCAAGAACATACATGCCATTACCATGTTTAGTTCTGTTCAAGGAGGGACTACCTTCCCCTAGTCACAACATACACACATGGAATCATAAACTCATAAGCAAGCATTACACAAAGGTCAATTCTTTTAAGGAGAAATTCCAACTTCTAACCTAAGTATGCTCATACTCTCTTCCTCATGAAGTCAAGAGTGCATTCACCATATAAAGATGCATATTGACATGAGAAACATGAATTTTATTACTAAAATTCCATTTTTATGTAGTAAGAATCCTTCAAAACATGCATAACATAGTGTCTTCTAAGACATGCATAACATATGAAGATCATGCAACTCATAATCATATGCAAGACTCCAAAATATGAACAAGCTACTAGGAACTCTTTGGTCTCATGCTTGAATAAGAATAGAAGGAAAAGATAAGGATATCAACAACCTTACTACTCACTCATCATGCCCCACTTAGGGTAAACCCATCTAAGAGAACATTAAAGTAACCAAGAGAACTATCACTTACCAATTAAGCATAATGTCCCCCTCTTTGGATCAAGTTATGCAAACTCCTTTAATCATTACCTCATTCATCTCTAAGGTAGGAACCATTCTCCACTAAGTCTTTACTATACTCCCTTAGGTGAGGATTTCAAGAATCCAAACAAAATGAGTATATATACCACTCCGCTTCATATCTATCACCCAAAGTGGTTCTCAACATGGAGAACTCAAGGAAGTTCAATGTAGAAATATTAAGGGCACTCAAAACCTTACCATCTAGGCACATTATCCCCCATTTGGGGTGAGCTAAATCAACGCTTTATCACATCATACCCTTATCATCACCTTTGGTGTAACTTTTCGCTCAACCATGCCTAGGTATTATCTAAACACCCTCTTTGAATGACCATAGTTAAGATCAACCTTACAAAACAACTATCCTCTTTAGAGTTAGTCAACATCTATTCTCTTGTCCTTCCCATGAACTAAGAGGTACATGCAACTCTCCAAGTTAACCTTAGAGCAAAACACTATCCCAATTCATGGAACAAAGCCCCTTTTTCCGCTCTTAGGGAAAGCCTACACAAGAACTCTGATTCACACAAGGACAACCATGAAGCATCACTCATAAGAAAAAGGCAACTTTCAACTCACACTAGTTACCACATTCCTTCAAAACTCCTCAAATCTTCACCATGACTTTCTACTATCATTACCAATCACCATAAAGCAACTCATCATGCTAAAAAGGATTTCATTCTTACCATAACGACTCTTACCATACGAGAAGTACACCACCATACAACATTTTCAATGTAATGCTCACAACCTCATAGTTCACACATAGCCATGATTGGCATCACAATACGATTTCCAATCTACCTTCATATATATACTCATATAGTCACCACATCATAATAAGCATTAAAACTCACATTTTCTTCCCTCGATCCTTGCAACATCACCCTTTCCAAGTAATCACATCTACAAGACCACTGGAAAAGGGAAAATAAGAGAGAGAGATCATAGGGAGTTAAACTTTACGGCACGACATAAGATTAATGAAGAAAGTGAAACTTCTATCGTCTTATAGCCTTTCACTCATAGATGTGTCGCGACTCACAACGATGAACAAGACTCTACTAGACGTGGCTCATGAGACGTTGAATCCTAAGACCATTTTCATAATCTTATGATTTGATACCAAGTTTGTAACGACCTGAGAGCACCCCCTAGTCGTTACCGGTGTATTCGACCTCTCGGAGGTCTTATACAAGCCCTTAGCATTCGTCATAGCATTTATCATAGAAAAATAGCGGAAAAATTTAAAACATCTCCATAATATAACACAAGACTTAAAAGTCACCTCATTTAAATCTTTAATACAAAAATTGGAGTACTATGTCTCAAGGTAGCCATCTTAAAACATGACTACAACACAAGAGGGAAACATCCCTTACAATACAAAAGAAACTACTATCTAGTACATAAAACTTAAGGAAACTCTTTAACATAAATGTCCTTGAATCTTTAAGGACACACCCGAACTTGGGAATGGTAAGCCAAGCTCATCACTTCTAGGAAAGACCCTTTAGTCACCATCACCTACACTTGAGGTAAAAAGATGAAGAAGAATGGTGTTAGTACAAGAATGCACTAAGTATGATAACCATGCAAAACATGCTTTTAAAAGGACATTTAGTTGGAAACCATGCATCATGCCATTTTTAGAGAAACTTCATGAACATTTAGTACAATAGGCATAATATAAACCACGTACATCATCATGCACATGGAAACCATTCATAATAGCACATAGAGCCACTTATAACATTTTAGGCATATTCAATGCATACAATACATTACCTTCCTCTTTATCTTAACTCATTTCCTGAAGCAACCCTTAGGGAATACTTGGTGCAATGTATCACCTTAAGGTTACCAAGGGTGAACTTACATATAGCCTACATCAATCCAACCACATATATTCATAGAGTCATAAGTACACCATAAGACATAGTCTTCACATAGGAACCATCACCTAGGACAACCCCCAAGTCACACTAGTGCAATGTGCAAGTAGCATCCCACAATACTACTCCCACCAAGAATTCCTACGAAGCCACCATAGACTAGGCACATCATATTCAACAAGTCATAACATCTTCATTTAACATTAGACATAAGACCAATATACTTCATAACATCATATAAGGACTCATTCCTTTACTACATCATTAGTCATAACCCATTTAGTTCATATCATAGGTAAACCAGACTCGCAACCCCTTCACAAGCTCACTTGTGCAATGTACACACGGAGTCCCATACCCCCACATATACTAGGCAAACCCATTAACAAGCCATAAGTGTAATTCACATGCATAATCATAGTTCATGTCTTGACATAAGTAAAGTAAACCTTAACATGCTTTCATATTAACATATATAGACCATAGTATTCATTACATAAAGAGACTAATCATAACCTCCTTTAGAGTCCACTTGTGTAACGCATAAGTAGGGTTGATAGTCCTACCTACACTAAGTAACTCTTCAAGAAATCATGACTAGATTTCATATTCTTATCTTAGTTCATTTGTTAACTTTTGGGAGACATTGCCATAACCGATAAAGACCATGTGAGCTACATGGAATCCGGTGTTCTACTCACACACCGAAAAGAGAGGGTACTACTTGCCAAAGTAGGACCTACATACATAATAGCTATCTAGTGGATCAACTAAGCTAATACCTACGGGGGCAAGTTGTTATGGAACAAGGAGATTGCTATTAGAAAACCTTGACTTACTAAGCGTGGAGGTTTCCATCTCATGAGACAACATGTATGTTGGGAACCCGGACTTGCTAAACGTGAAGGTTCTCTTGTGGGAAGCCGGACTTATTAAACGTGAATCCCCCACTCTCATTTTTCATGTTCACTCGGTGCTAAGCTCCAACTCCCTTTTTAAACATCTTTAAGCCTTTATTTAACATTAGATCATAAAGTAGGCTTTAGGGACTTAATTCTTTATATCATATAGCTCAAAGGTGTCTAAGATGAGAATGATCTTTCATCATAGAACCTATATTATTTGAGAATGACCTTTCACATAAGCATACCATATTCATAACATAGTCTAGTTTAGAGCACAATTGAGGAAACCTTTCAAGAAACTCACTTTCACTAGATTATCATAAACCTTATTAATTCATTCATGTGTGTGTACATATGTGGGAAAACCTTTCACCTAAAGTCCTTTATACAACACATATTCATACCTTGCTAATCATACACTTTGCATGCATATTAAGATGTGAGGGTGTATATAAGAGTTAACCCTTCAATAGACACCATAACACATCATATTCATAACTATACATGTAGAGTGTGTGTGTGTGCACATATTGGTCCTCATAATGACATATTATCAACAACATTGATATTGAGTGTTCTTCCCTTAAAGGGATCACAACAATACGTTCACAATGTCCCCAAATCATGAGCAATTCACATATAAAGCCCTTAGGGATTCTAGACCACACACCCACACTTCATCATAGGAGACGAGGACATATTCAACATTGAATAGGTACTCCTAACATGTATATGATCAAACATTCATATAGGGGTCATATAGGTAGGGGTCATTCCACAATAGTACTTAACATAATCAATCATGTAAACCACACCTTATCCCTAACATTATCTTTCACATTATACTCCTCATCATCAACACACTTTAAGCATCATGCTAGCATTGAGGATTTCATACATAACCTTCATAGCATAACTTCATAAACATATGCATCATAATCATCAATTCACTTCACATCTATTGCCTTCAAGGACATGAACTCAACATGCATATATAGACAAGAAGTAAACACGTTCACCATAAGTGGATCAAACCTCACAAAATCAATTCTCATATTATAGACTAGAAATTTGGTCAACTTACCAATTCTCCAAGCCATGATCACCATGGATCAATCCTCAACAATTCATAATCAATTGACATAGGTAGAAATAGGAATCAACAATGTAATTCAATAACATAAACATAATCTAAGTACAATTCTATAAACAGAGGAATCAACCCACAACTTTGCCCATAAGGCCATAATTCTCAACTCATCAATATACCAACAATTCAACATGAATAAGTATAGATAATCATAAGAAACATCAATACAATCTAATCTAAGCATAATTTCACAAATAGAGATTATATTCACAAAGACCCACATCATAGGACAATTTTCGAGAATTTGGGGATCATGGGTTCTTTAAGAATTCCTTTGAAAATTATCTTAAAAACCTTAATTCCCTATTAATTCATCAATAGAATGATTTAGAAAGTCGTTTGAAAAGGAACCCATGTTTAGATTGAAAATTGGGAATTTTGGTCTTTGAATCACTTTTGAAAATCTTTGATAGAACTCCTAGAATGAGAGGTTGTTCAAGAATCAAGAGTCACCATACCTTAATTATTGAAGACCCATGAAATTGAAGAAGAAATCGGTTGAAAACCCATCTTCTAGCTTGAGCTTCATGAAGGTGTTCAATGTAGTTTTTGAGAGAATCTATTTTGAGAGGGAAGGGTCAATTTGAAGAATGGGGTCTAATTTTAGGTTTTGGGGTTTTAACCAACTTAAAATACCCTAAAATAGGTAGAATAACTGTTTATAATAATTCCCCAAAGTACCCA
>JAJOOI010014642.1:0-28360 GCA_029582585.1 Solanum bukasovii
AATATTTTTTAAAAACAAACTTAAATTTTTTTTTTTTGGGGGTGGGGGGCTGTAGGGGGTAGGTGGGTGAGGGGTCGAGGGTAGGGGTGAAAAAATGAAATTTTGAAATTGAAAATATTTTTTAAAAACAAACTTAAAATTTTATTTTTTTTGGGGTGGGGGTGGTAGGGGGTGGGGGGTCGAGGGTAGGGGTGAAAAAATGAAATTTTGAAATTGAAAATATTTTTTAAAAACAAATTTAAATTTTTTTTTTTGGGGGGGGCTGGTAGGGGTGGGCGGGTGGGGGGCTGGGTAGGAGGTGGGTGGAGGGTCAAGGGTAGGGTGAAAAAATGAAATTTTGAAGTAATTGTAATTTGAAGTTGGAAGAGAGGTTTGGAAAATGTTTTCCTTAAGTTTTGAAGGGAAGTCATTTTCCTTAAATTTGAGGAAAATGAGTTGATTTGGAAAACATTTTCCAAAACATTTAACCCAACCAAACATGAGAAAATTAGAAAACATTTTCCGAAAAATGTTTTCCTTCATACCAAACACACCCTTAGTACATTATAAATGCATACCTGTACTGCGATTTCATTGTATAGTATATATAATTTTCTTTTTAAAATTATGTGACAATGAATATTGGATACTCGTGCCCAGAGACTATATTGATCTGTGAATAGCACATTATATAATATTGATGCAATATCATACCAGGGAGTTTGCCAACAGACTCTGATCAATTTTTACAAAATTTGGCTACTGATATTGCGTAAACCAAGCAACAGAAGAAACACAGCATGAGAAATAAGTAGTTTATCCAATAAACATGTGTTAGTAGTGTTACTAGCCACAAAATGTAATGCTTTTCAATAAACATTAGATTTGATGGCAACATTAGCAAGCAGTACTATCGGTACACTACCACAATGTTATAAAACATACTTATTTTCTATATAATTTTCTGCATTATTATCACATTATACTAGCTCCAGCTTCCATATATACCAAAGTCAAAATGAGTCGTGAAAGACCTGAGTGAAAAAGTAGTGGTGGTGACAGGGGCATCATCAGGAATAGCGTGAGAGCTCTGTCTCGACTTGGTAAAAGCTGGTTGCAGCATCAGTGCTTCGACTCATCGTTTTGACAGACTGAAATCTCTCTGCGATGGGATTAGTTAGAGGGCCGACATTGTGCATTCACCCTTGAGCTTGACATCACTGCTGATAGTGTCACTGTTGAGGCTACTGTACAAAGAGCTTGGGATGCCTTTGGACATATAAATGCGGGCCTTCGAGGTAATATTTCATACGGTTAGAAGTTAATTAAGTAAATAAAATGTAATGTCTGTACAAAAAGTAAATCTTTTAGATGAGATGTCACACACTTTAACATGATATGGAAGCAAATATAAGTCCTAGATTTGAATGAATCTGAACTACGATTCAGACCAAGTCTTACCGAAATAGGATTTCCTTTTCGTAATATCAAAAAAGTTCAGACTAATGTTGCACCTGAAGTTTGAACTTAATTAGGAATTTTGTTGGTTATTTATCATCATATATAATTCATGATTCTTCAGAATATGCATCCAGCAATATTTTACAAATTTGGCCCAAAAAATAATTAATAGTGTTAAGATATGGCACATCGGCCTAACTCAACCCCAAAAACTAGCTCCTAAGGGGAGGTTTGTCCAAGTTTATATAAGCGGACAACATGACTTAGCCTATCTTAACATGGTATCAGAGTCAGGTTCATCCCCGTTTGGGCTACCGATCCACTCTCTAGTTGGGCCTGGACATGAAGGGCGTGTTAGAGTGGGTTAAAGACCCACATTGGTTGGGGAATGAATGATTGTTTTGCTTATATGGCCTTGAGAAATTCTCTCCACATAAGCTAACTTTTGGGGTTGAGTTAGGTTCAAGTGTCATATCTTTACATGGTATTAGAGTAAGGTTCATCCCTGTTTGGGCTCTCGATTCACGCTTCAGTTGGAAGTTAGGTTCAAGTGTCATATCTTTACATGGTATTAGAGCAAGGTTCATCCCTATTTGGGCTCTCGGTTCACGCTTCAGTTGGGCCTGCGCGTGAAAGGGGGTGTTAGAGTGGATAAAAGTCTCACATTTGTTGGGGAATGACCTGGTGGTCTGCTTTTATAGACTTGGTCAATCCTCTCCTCATGAGCTAGCTTTTGGGGTTGAGTTAGACCCATGCATCATATCTTAACACTATTTATTCTTTTTTTTGGGCCAAATGGTTCTACAAGCATTCATAAAATGAACTGTGGTTCTGCAACCATGCATAAAATGCCTGTGTGTTTCCCTAACCAGTAAACTGAGATAACTGTGGCTCTCAGCCTGATTGCACCAATGTATACACACTGTTAATTAGATGAGTTTCAAACTCTTTCACACCTATGTATGGTACTTTTACAATTGTGAGAAATATATGAGAAGAATATTATTGAATTGGTGTTGTCTACATTATTACAGAGAGACGCTATTTATAGACACTAGAATACAATCATTTACCAAGTGGAATACTATTTACTATTTCTCTATTTCTATTTGTATTCATATTCTTATTCTAACTAGGATTGTATAAACATATTTCTATTCTAATAGGATTGTATAAACATATTCCTATTCTAATAAGATTGATTCATAATGTCGATAAAACACAGAGTGATAAGATTTCATCGTTGAACTTCCAAACCAAACTTGCAAAGACTGTTTCAGACCATAGAGTGACTCACAAAATCGACATATAAGGCTACTAAACTCCCCTTGAGCAACAAAGTGCTCAAAATCTAGTATAAAGTATATGGATCATGTTGGAATCAATAGATTAGTCGATATTAAACAAGTCACCGAAAAACTGGCCGGAACATGCTCATATGCTGGAGTATTAAAAGTGGTCACAATCTAAGAAATAAAATTATATGGGTAGGGTCGGAATGATGTCACGACCCAACTAGAAATTAGAAATTATATAGGAAAGGGCAGATTGATGGCACGACCCTATTGAAAAAGAGAAATAATATGGGTAGGGTCGGAATGATGGCACGACCCTGCTGAAAAAGAGAAATTATACGAGTAGGGTTGGAATGATGAGTCACCGGATAAATGAATGAAACTATGCAAATCAAATCTGAGGAGTCACTGAAAAGACACATGATGCTATGCAACTCAGATATGAGAAAATAGTTTGGAAAAATCCATGATACTACACAAATTAAATATGAAAAAGTAGTCACTGGAATGATGACACAATGCTACACAAATTAAATATGAAAAAATAGTCACCGGAAAGATGGCACGGTGCTACAAGTTAGATATAAGAAAGTAGTCATCGGAATAATGGCACGGGCATACACAAATCAAATATGAGAAAATAGTCACAGAAAAGATACACGGTGACCCAACTTTTGCTAACATAATTATTGGCCAGACGGGCGACATATATGAGTAAGAGCCCCCCGCCGGCAGCGGAAGCTCTTTGATTTTCTATCAAGATCGTAGAGGCTCTGATACCATGTGAGAAATATAGGAGAAAAATATTATTGAATTGTTATTGTCTACATTATTACAGAGAGACCGTATTTATAGATACTAGAATACAATCCTTTACCAAGTAGAATACTATTTACTATTCCTATTTCTATTTGTATTCATATTCCTATTCTAAATAGGATTGTATAAACATATTCCTATTCTAATAGGATTGTATAAACCTATTTCTATTCTAATAAGATTGTATAAACTTATTCATGTTCTAACAACAATGAACAATTGCAAAATAATCATGGTTAAAAATTAGTGTAGTCTGAATCTTTCACACCTATGCATGGTTCTTTTTTAATGTCATGTCGAAACAAACAACATCACATAAATTGGATGAAGCGAGTATATCAATGACGAGAACATTATTTCTATTTAAATGTCACCATTAAAAAAATAAACAACTAAACATGAGAGTTGTGCATTCTTTAAGGAGTTGATCCAAAGACTTACAACATGATCTAATGGCACAATGCACCACCTTTATTTGCATTCCTAATTTTTTTTTCAAAAGATTCACACAAAGTATGTCATAGATATTAATATTCTATTAAATAAAAATCAGAAAAAGGTAGAATTTCACTAAGTCAAATGTACATTCAATCTATAAGTAGGAATAGCCATTAGATGTTGAGCTCGAAGTTTTACTAAACCGAATTTCTCAGTCATGTCTATATGGTTTGGCATCATACCATTTGGTTGCTCCCAATCAAAACAATGAATCAATTGTGCTATCACTAGGCAAACAATCGTGAGCCCTAGTTGTAATGCAGGGCAACTTCTTCTACCAGAGCCAAATGATAAAAGTTGAAAGTCACGTCCATGAAGGTCAATGTTGCTATCAACAAACCTTTCTGGCATGAACTTCTCGGGCTCGGGCCAAGCTTTTGGATCTCTTCCAATCTCCCAAGCATTTACATAAAGTCTTGAACCTTTAGGTATATCAAAATCATCAACTATGCAATCTTCAATTGATTCATGAGGTGTCAATAATGGTGAAGGGGGGTGCATTCTAAGTCCTTCTTTTTTAACCATGCCTAAGTACTCTAGCCTTTCAAAGTCTGGCTCTTCCACCATTCTATTCATGTCAACTGCTTGTTCCAAATCATTTTGTAGTTTCTTCATAACCTTAGGATGTCTTAAAAGTTCCGAAAAAATCCACTCAATTGCGGTTAATACAATGTCTGTTGAACCTATTAGCAAGTCCTGCATATATAGGGATATCTTTTTCAGTTTACTCAAGTCATAGCAAAATTTATCACAAGTACAATACTATGGAATGGTCCTACGCGACACAAATCTGAATTAGTCGGTCTAGTGATACTAGATGAGTAAAAATGATTTAAGATTTTACTTTTTTTGAAGTATAGAAGTTAAATCCAATTAATAAGGTAGATGGAGTGAAATCCATTAACATTACCAGCAAGGCAACTTTGACATCGCGATGATCAAACTTGAATTCAGCTTCTCCAGTTTGCATAATAGTCATCATAGTATCAACCATATCCTTAGCTTGATTCTTCTCCTTTAATTGAACATGCTCATCAATAACTTTCTCGAAAAATTCATCAAAAATATTTGCCAAGTCCTTCAAACGAGCTATAAATCCCTGCAAATCAAACACACTAAGGAAAGGAAAGAACTCACCAATATTTGGTGATGCCTCTAAAAATAAAGTCTCTTCAATTATATTTTTAAAACCCCTTTCATTAAACTCCTCTTCCATATACTTCTTCCCAAATACCATTAAACACGACGTATTCACGCTTAGAGAGGCAAATTTAGCACTAAGATCAACCTCAACATGATTAGAAGCTGCTTGTTTAACAAAATTCACAAATATTCCAAGCTCTTGTTTTCTCATAGACCGAAATGAATTGATCTTGATGTTACTAAGCAATTCTAATGTGCACAATTTTCGCATTTTTCTCCAATGAGATCCATATTTTCCGAAAACCATATCTCTTTGATCATATGCAATGTATTGAGAAGCTGTATTATATGGTCTACTGGCAAATATAATATCATGTTTTTTCAAGAATTGTTCAGCTACACGAGGAGATGAAGCAACAATTACAGGAGCAATACCAAATCGCATACTCATTATGGGACCATGTTTTTTTGCTATATGATGAATAGCTTGATGGAGATTTTTGCCTAATACCATATGGAGATTTCCTATAATTGGAAACCCTTTAGGACCTGGAGGAAGTTTCATTTTCTTTTTCATGAATATGTTGTACAATGCTTGAACAAGGTATAGCACTGCAACTACTACGGCAAGAACTCGCTAAATAGAAACCATTGATGTAAATTTATGTGTTTGTTTCCTAACTTACAAACATTTTTTTCCTATACAGAAATGTGATGGCACTTAACAAAGTTCTACATATATTTATACACTTAATTATAGCATACATAGAAAATTAAAAACAATATTGACCCCATATTATGCATATAGGGAAAGTAAGTAGGCGTTTAGACTTTGCACATAGATTTGTGTTGAAGTGTATGACCATCTCATTTAAAAACTTAAGATTTTAGAGAGTGCACACTTTTATTAGTTAAGTACATTCTCAACAAGCCCCCTCACGTACGAGCCTGATTCTTTTTCATGGGTCAAGCATGTGATTTTTTTTTGATATGGGTGGTAGTGAGATTCGATCTCAGGACCTCTGCCTCCTCTAATACCATATTGAAGTGTGTGATCATCTTATCTAAAAGCTTAAGCTATTACAAAGAGCACACTTTTATTATGGGCAAGCCCCAAGTGTGCTGCTTTGAAAGGGAACTTCAAGGGCCTACCTGGGCATGTCAAATGAGTGTCCTAGGTAACCATATGAGTTAGGGAGCTCTATGGGCGGCGTGTGGATCGGTAGCCAGCATTGGTCATCCCGACATGCAGAAGGCTTGCTATTTGAAATGATGGGATCTCCAAGTCGTCCTTTTTGGTGGAAATAGACCTCCTAGCCGATTGAGCAATTGAGGGACTTACTCATGAGCCTCGTCAGCTATTTGTGAGCTTAGCAAGGTTTCAACTAGGCGAGAAAGGGTACGTTGGACTAGAAGTGCAGTCATGGGGCGACGCTGCACTATGGGACTTGTATGCATGATACGCGGGCTATGCCCTAACACAAATGAAGGCATGACAAGGAAGACATGCATGGCTAAGGCCGAGGATTGGAAGTTCCCCTACTTAGGCAAAACAAAGGAAAGTGTGCATGCACAAAGAGTCATACAAGCTTGATGATAAGTTTATGCATGCGGCAAAGATGCTTAGGTCTAGACGTAGGACAAGTATGTTTGTAGCCAAACCCCGTGGCGCACATGGAAGTGATCCAGCATGTAAGGGTGTGCTACGTAGGTCAAATGCATGTCAGTGACATAGCTAGACATGAGTTTGGTGGCACAATGAGGGGAGTATTGGGGTGAACCTGTCCACTGGTACACGGATTGTATTGAGGAACTTGGGAAAGTTGAATGGCTGGCCCTAAGCTATGGGGAGATTTGGGCACTGCATGGGTAAATTGTGTGCCACAGATGCAGTTGAAAATAAGCATGTGACAAGTGGTATCAAAGCAACTTTGCTGAAAATGCATGAGTAAATTGGGAACTTCCGTGCAGAGACTACGTCAAAGAAAAAATAGTTGTTCTCCATGCTCATCAAAATTGGTGAACCCAATGCTATTGTTTGAGAAAGATTGGTTGCATACAATGAAGCTAGATTGAGCTGTGTCAGTCAGGACCTACAACAAATAAAATCACGCCCTTTCACAGACGTTAATTCTGCATTTTCCTCTGTGAGTTGATTCTCATTTGAAGCATCCAAATGTGATCGAGGTATCTTCGAGGGATGGCTTCCAATCAGTGGGTACTATTTTTACAGGGTTTATGTGAAGGCATGTTTGGTTGGCTTGTCGAGCCATCGTTTAATGTTGCTTGGGTGTTGTTAAAATATTGGACAAATGGATAGCTATTGCTCAAATTTCCTAAATTGTGACCAATCACCAGTTTTCCTGAAACTCTGTGAGCAGTATATTTGCAGCTTGGTTAGCAAGAGGTGTGGACTTGACAATGAAAGTCAGGCGAAGATGGTGAGTGCATGAAAATCTTATCGGTATGGGTGTTTTCATGTAATGCGATGAGTTGAGTTATCATCCATGAAAGATTCTAGGCTTGTGAAAACAAAAGGAATGTGCCGATAAGTCAGGTGACCAGTAAATGGGTCTATGTCTTCCAGGTTGTGCAACCATATTTCAAGAGGTATATCGCTTGATCATGCAGAGATCTTGCCATAGATACGGTGCACGCATTAGTTGATTGTCTTTACGACATGGATGGACTTGAGCCACACCTGAGGGAATCTATGTCACAACCCGAGCCTACACCCTCGACATGACCGGCACTTAAGAAACATTACTAGTCCCCAAGTGAACCCTCAACCTGGCTGACTACAAGGGGAAAACTAACTCAGTCAATAAAAGACTTAAAACATAATAAAATCCCTTAAATTCAAATACTTCAACTCATAAAGTCTGAAAAAATATTCAATAGTAATACTTATAGTTTGTAAAACAACTCCAACAAAGTAAATGCTGAGAGACACCTAAACTCTTTCTATCTATGAAGCCTCTATAGTTCAACATGGATATTGGGACAATACCCACAACACCCTAAAAAGACTAAATTGAAAGGGAAAAAGGGGAAATCCTCCGGAATGCAAAGAGGCTCACCAAATAACTTAAATGTCAAATGATCTCAACGAAGCACCTCTTGATGATCCTGAACACCTGTATATGCATCATAATAAGATACATATCGAATGATATCAGTACATTGGATGTACGAGCATGCAAGGAGAACTGAAAGCATATATAACTGAACTGACAAGACTGGAAGAGTACTCAACTCAACTCAATACAAAAGCAATAAAAAAAGATGCAATGTTTAAAGCATCATGAATAGAAGATATTAACTCAAGGATGTATATAAAAATACAATAAATTACTCTTTACGCATATTTGGGAGATTCTCTAACCGACAACCATCACTATGAGCTATGTGATGATACAACGTCTCGCTCACGCTGCCAGAACTGTCATATACCTTGTCGGGGTAATAGAACACATCAAATAAGTGGATCCACTTAGTTATGCTTGAAAGCAATAAGGAGTCGTCTAAAGAGTACGATCCTTTATCCAAGTTGGCTACATGGTTTATGAGGAATGTGAGTTGTCTGAACTCATCCCCATAACGGTGCTCAATACTACTCCCAATAATATATATACTCATGCTCAAATGTATAAAATATACTCTTTCTCTGGTTTGATATAATTGCTCAAACTATCCTCTTAAAAGAGGTAACTGCTCTGAAATATCTCTGAACTCATAAAATCCTTTTAGGAATCAAAGTTTCTCTTTTCTCAATGCAAAAATGATACATTTGGGAATACTTAGTTCCCTTAAACTTTACTCAAAATGTCTCTTTAAACTTTCCTCAAAAACTCAGTTTAAAATACAAATAATGGCTTTAAAGGATTCTCAAGATTTATAACTCAAAATAAGGTTCATGCTGAAATATATACATGAACGAATCAATTGAAGGATCTCAACAACAATATAGAAAACTCAATACTCAAAACTTAAGAATTAAGAACTCAATGATACTACTCATCTTAAGAATACTCAATTCATAGGGTGCATGCTGAAATATACACATGAATGAATCAACTCAAGAACCTCAATTCATAACATATAGCAATTCAATAATTAGGAATATAGTTTCAAAAAGGATCAAGAACTCAAGAACTCAAGAACTCAAAATCAACCCAATAAAAGCTGTTGAACTTTTCTCTTAAACTCACTTTGGTTTTTAAACGTACCCGGAGATATGTAATTAGGATATGCAGGGATTTTTAAAGGTAAATGGAGCCTATAGGAGCTAATACAAGTAAGGGAAACGTAGCCACAACTTAAAGCAACATGTGTTGGATAAAACAATGAAAGATTGGCCCAGAACTCCTTGGCGTACTGTTGGCGCATCGACCCAGGGCCTGAACAATTGAAGTTCAACCTTGGCGCTATCATAGCGTGCCGCACTAAGCCCCTCCCTAGAACCCCAATGAATTTTCAAGCTTGAATTTGGGACCCAAATTAGTTTAAAATTGGGAAATTTCTCCTAAACTCTTTTTGATTCTCAAACCCAACACAAATACATGGAAACTTTCATACAATCCCTTTTGAAATATAACTTTTACCAAAGATCCATAACACAAAAGAATCAACAACCTCCATGATAAATAATTGAACATAATCCTTTAGATATGACAATTTCTTGGATCAATTTTGATGTATGGCGTGAGTATGAACAAGTCAAACACTGTGGGAAGCGTTACATACCTGGAAAGAACAATGTTCTTGGAGAAACTCAAAAAATCTTGAAGAACGCTTGAAAACCTAGTTTTTCTCCTCTTGGAACCTCGCTTTAATATCTCTAAGTGTTTAGGAATGTGAAAAAGTGGTTTAGCATCTAATTAGATACTTAATTGGGTGAGGAAAAATGTGGCTAGGCTTACTAGGAAAAGGAAAAGACTAAACTACCTTTCTAAAAATGAATGAGATGCCTTAACTAGAGAGGCTTCACCCAAACGGGCCAAAGGTATCTAATCAATGGATTATACTACCCGGGTGAGTCATACAAAACTCGGTCATATTATGAAGATTCCCAACTTCATGGACTCTAAATTCGGTTATATCCCCAAATCAGTTTCAGATAAGGATATTCCTTCGGTCTCCGAAATGGAGTTTGAGCAAGTACCAAGCATTCTAATTGAATCATAAATCAGTAAAATTAATGGAGACATACTAGTTAAATAATGGAAAATTTGCAAAGAGGATACTGATGATATCAAATCCTACGAAAAATAGCAGCCAAGTATGTTTGCATCTGGCCGTATAACGGACTGTCTTTAACCGCATTAATAATGGAAGCTTTCTCTCCTATAATCGATTCCATTTTTCATCAAAAAATTCTTTCTGAATATGTGCGTTCATTTGGCAGGGCCGAGATTTAGTAGGGATATCATCCTCAGAAAAGCCTTCTTCATATGGAAGAGCTTGACCAAATGAGTAATTTTTTGAAAATATTTCGTAGGCACTAAGCCTTCTTGAATACAGCTAACATCTGCACCACTAATCGAACATCTGTTTGGAATAAACTCATTTTCGGTTTTGAGATAACTATCTGAATATGGAAGAGAAAGCTTCCATTATTAATGCGGTTGCTACCATTGGTGGTGTTGATAATCTGGGTATGGCTCTAGTGAGAAACAGAGAAGATGTTGTTTATACCCTTGTTCTAACCATTTTGGAACATTTTAATGGTAGATTTACCAATCAACATGAGACTGTTCGTACCCTCCTTAATGGTCTAAGATGTCAGACCTTAGGACATTTCAGATGGTACAAAGACACCTTTCTTAGTAGGGTTATGGAATTACCCAAAAATAAAATTGAGTATTGGGAAGCTAAGTTTATAGATGGCCTTCCCCCTCTCTTTACCGAAAGAGTTCGTAAAGCTCTAAGAGGCAGTTATGGTGAAATCCCTTATAAGGATTATACTTATGGAAAGATTATAGGTACTTGCACTCAAGAAGGCTTGAATTTGTGCAACGAACTACATATGGCTAGACAACTTAAGATGTATAAGCTGAAGGAAAAATCTCAATTGAGAGACTTCTGTGCGCAGTTCGGTCTACCCAATCCTTCTAAATGAAGCAAAAAGGACAGGTATTACAAGTCCTCTAGAACCGAAGGTTCTCACAGGAAAAAGTGATCTAGACGAAGGTCCAAAGAAGGACGCGAAGCTAGAAAGAGCTCTCGTAAATCTCATAGATTTACCAAAGACAGACCAGGAAGAGACCTTTCTAAGGTGAAATGTTACAAGTGTGGACAACTTGGTCATATTGCTCCTAACTGCAAGTTGAATAAGTTGAAGACTTTAGAACTTGATGGAGAAACCTATGAAAAGGTTTATGGATTGTTATACACCTCAGGGTCGAACTACGACTACGAATCCGATTCATGTTCTGATATTGAATTGCTTGATTTATCTGATAATGATAAAAATTGTGATAGCCCTTGTACTACTTGTCAAGGTAATACTTGCAACTGTGAAGATGATGAAATTTATAAACTTCAATCGCAATTTCAAGATTTTAGTATGAACACAATCACTTCTGATAATGTGATTGAGCTTTTAAAAGAAGTTACTGATAGCAAGCTTCGTGAAAAGATCATTAATTTAACTACTTCTAACGAAGCTAGTTCAAGGTCTTCTATACCTTTTGTAAACAAGAAGAATGATTTAAATGATTTTGAATATTATGCACCTTACTCTTTAAAAGAGGTTGATGATCATCTTATAAAAAGAAATGCTTTTCTTGAAAAGGATTCTTCTTTCGATGATTTAAAAATTGAAATTGAGAATTTAAAAAGAGAGATTAAATCTCTTAAGCAAAATCAATTGATTTGTGATCATAGAATTACTCAGATTGAGATGCATAATTCTGAAGACAGGTTTTCCAAAAATAAAGGAATTTCTGAAAATCATGTTGAAAAAGAACCTATTAATCTTGACCCTAAGCAAGATATATTTTTGGGAATGATGCAAATTATTACTGCTCATAAATGGTATGTTAAATGTACTATTTTGATTGATAATAGTTTTTCGATTACTAACATTGCTATGATTGATAGTGGTGCAAATGTTAGCTGTATTCAAGAAGGCTTAGTGCCTACGAAATATTTTCAAAAAACTACTCATTTGGTCAAGTCTGCATCAAGACATGCTTTAGATATAAAATATAAATTGCCTAATGCAAAAAATTGCCAAAATAAAGTCTGCATTCCTCATTTCTTCTTCTTAGTTAAAAATCAATTATATCTGCCAATCATACTTGGAACTCCATTTATAAACGCCATTTATCCTTTTACAGGAATTGACTCAAAAGGATTTTCTGCCACTTACAAAGATAATAAAATTACTTATTCTTTTGTTACAGATCCAGTAACTAGAGATATCAATGCTTTGATAAATATGAAGCAGAATCATATGGATTCTTTACAACTAGAATTATTCAGCATGAATATTTTTGATTCTCTGAAATCTGCTAAAGTGAAGGAAAAAATTAAATTGATTTCCAAACAGATTCCCGTTGATATTTGTGCAGATCACCCCAGTACTTTTTGGAATAGAAAGAAGCACATTGTAACTCTTCCATATAAAGAAGGCTTTTTTGAGGATGATATCCCTACTAAATCTCGGCCCTGCCAAATGAACGCTGAGTTAGTAGAGTTTTGCAAAAATGAGATTGATAATCTCTTACCAAAGTGTTTGATTAAACCTTCTAAATCCCACAAAACCCTTACAAAAGTCTAAAACATAAGAAAAGACAAAAAGGACATAATGGTCAATCCCTCGAATACTATGAGGACTCACCAATATTCTTCTTCTTGATCTACTAAGGTCCTAGCCACGAGGGTGGAAGTCGATATCGCCGAACCCTACACTTATAGAAAATGTAGAAATATGGGTTAGCACAAAATTATACTAAGTATAGACACCATGCATAAAAATCCTTAAAACATGCAAAATAGGACATTTTAGTTGAAACCATACTATATGCCAATTTTGAACATCATCTTCAAAATAGTGGTGAATATAGCTCATAAGACAACTCATGTACAATTCATCATAGCATAAAGGATATCATCATAATCACAAGCATAGTCTCCAACATAAACATAATGCATACCCCAATCATCACAAGACATAGTTCTCACACATAGTTCAGTACCAATATCATCTCATTACAATAGAACCATCACATAAGTAACCCTAGCTTATACTTGTGCAATGCATCGAAAGGATCCCATGATCCTATCTACACTAAGTACCACTTTTAGGCCACCATGCTCATACTTATCATGCTTTGATCTCATCCATAGTCAATACTCATAGACAAGGAAACATTCATGTTCATAGCTTATAACAAGGAAAGCCACTCTTAGCAACAATCCACAACATACATGCTTAAATTCACATATCTTCATAGCATAAGGAAACCACACCATAACCCCTTTCATGGTCTACTTGTGCAATGCATAAGTGAAGTCCCATACCCCCACTCACACTAAGTAGAGATCATTGAGAAGTCATAAGTATAGTTAATGTTCATGTTCATAATTCATATAAAGCATGCATTAACACATAAATCATCCTGTCATAAGAGAAACATACCATGAACAATCTCAAAGCCTACTTGTACAATGCATGAATGAAGTCCCATACCCCCACTCATACTAAGTAGAACCTCTTGAGGAACCATAGTACATAACTCATGGTCTTGTTCTTATTTCTGTTTATGGAGGGAAAATAGCCTTAACCGACATAGACCATGTGAACTACATGGAATCCGGTGTCATGTCCCACACCGAAAAGAGATATCCTACTTGCCTAAGGTAGAACTACATGTATTAGCTTTTAAGTGGATCCACTAGCTAAAGACCTATGTGGGCACATAGTTATGGGATAGGGAGATTGCTACTAGAAACCCCAAACCTATTGTATTGACGGGGGAGCTTCCATCTCATGAGATTACTTTAGATGACCCGGCCTATTGTATTTACGGGAGGGACTCTACCTCATTTTCCATATCCTCTCGCTGCTAAACGTTTCCATATTCTCTCGCTGCTAAACGTTATTTCCCAAGATTTCATGTTTAGTATTAAATTGAATTTACATGCATGAAGGAGTGTCTAAACCCTCCACCCAATACAATTCATAAAATAGCTCATGGATTCGATAGGTGAGAATGGACTTTCAACCTTAGAATCATCAATATGTGAGTAAACCTTTCACATCATGGTCATAGTGTGTTCATGAGAATAGCCTTTCAATAAACACAATCATAATATCATAATCATAGACATTTCATGCATAATCTTGTGTAAAGGTGCATATGAGAAATAGCCTTTCAATTAACACCATAGATACGTCAAAATCATACTCATGCATGGAGTGTGAGCTATTGTCCTTTCAATGACACACACCAACATTATCACCTTAGAAACTTCACTTTCAAAGTGTTCATAAAGCATGTACATAATATCACAACCATGCATAATTCTCATATCTTGCACACAAGGATCATAGATCACACCAATTCAACACATATAGCATTCATTACATTAGACATGGATATAATCGTAATTCAAGTAGTTCATTCAGTGTATGCATAAGCTTTATGTACTCATATTGTAGGTCATGTGGATAAAGTCTTTCTACAATAATGCCATATACAATTCAACATGCATAATAGCTTCCTTCTTAAAGCCTCAACATTCATAGTTCATTCATTTTAGCTTCTACCCTTTAAGCCTTAGAAGTCATTTTCATACTACAAGCATTACTCTCAAGCAATACCTCGTGTGGTCATCATGAAAACCTAATTCTCAAGGTACACTAACCACATGCTTCATTCTTAACCATATTATAGCAATATAGCATCAAGTAAACTCAATCTCAATACTAATCAACTATGATCAATCATATAAGCCCTAATCCTAATTCATTCGTGTCTACAATCTTTACTTATAAGCAATTCATGTCTAGGTCATCTAGTCTAAGGCAATTCATAAAGAAGTTCATCAATCTTAGAAGGTCACATCTAAACACTCAATTTGCCTCTTTCATGGCATGACCCTTGTCCATATCACTTTCACCCTAGAATATAGGGTTAATCAAGAATACATGCATAATCATACTAAAATCATGTAATTACACCATAAACAATCATTATATATTCAATTGAGTCAACATACAACCATATCCCCACTTGAAGATCCAAATTGGGAAAATTGGGGATTTCATGGGTTCTTGGGGGAATTCATGATAAAACAACAAGAATTCATTAATTAAATCATAATTCATCATAAATCAACTATTGGAAACGTTTTAGAAAGGAACCCATGACTTAGAGTGAAACCCTAACTTTTTGAGGAAACACTAGTTTTGAAATTGAACTTTGAAGGGGCTCTATGGGTGAAGGCTACCCATAGATGATAAGCTACCATACCTTTTTAAGATTCCTCACAAAATTTAGTAGAATATATCAGCCCTTGAACACTAGAACTTGACTTGTTCTTCTTCTTCTTCAATGGAGTTTTAGAGAGAGAATATTGTGAGGAGGAAGAACTTTTGATTTGATTTGTGTCTTGGGGGTTAATGAAGTAAATGGGGTGTTTTATGACTTAAAATAATTTATATATCTGTATAAATTTTATATAAAATAACCCCCACTTAAAGCCAATTAAAAAGGAATTTACCAAAACGACCCTCCTTAGGCAGCCCACTCCCAGGCACCACCACAAGGTTCATGAGCCATGGTCAAGACCACGAGCCGTGGTCCTCGGGCAGTGGCTAAAATTTGGTGCCTTGGCCTCCGCAATTCTAAGTCATGACCACAAGCCTTTCCACGAGCCGTGGTCATGACCATTAACCGTGAAGTGGCTCGTGGTCCCTAGGCAGTGGCTTAGCCTCAAGGTCTTGTGCTCCACAATTCTAAGGGACCTTCACGACACCCTTCACGAATCGTGGTCAAGACCACTGGTCGTGAAGGTGGTTATGGTCTTGAGGCAGTACTTTTCCAAGGTTGGGGCAACCTTGGCCATTGGCTTAGGCTTGCCCCATTTGCCTTAGCACTTACCCTTGTGATCCTCAACCAAACCTTAGATTGTCTTCTAAACTACGTGGTCTAACACGTACCTTGATTTTTAACCACTAAACCCCTTATTCTAAGCATGGGAAGTCTTATCTATGGCTCTAACCCTGAGCATCAAACTCTATAACCCTAGCTTATGGCTCTAGCTTAGTCTACTAGTTTCCAGGGTGTTACATATGTAGGGTGTGAGGATAAACTTAGTTCATCACTTTGAATAGGCATACATACCTGGAAGAACAAAGTTCTTGGTGAAATCGGTGAAAACTCGAAGAATGCTCGAAACCCTAGCTTTCTCCTCTAAGATTCTTGCTCTTAGACTTGGATGCGTTAATAAACGTAAAGGATTGATTAACACTGTTTAAACCCATTAACTAGGCATAAAAATATCTTGTTTTAGGCATAGAAGGGGCGGGAACAGACTAAACAACCCTTCTTAACAAACTGACGAAAACCTTCTACGGGTCCATCTACGGTTTGTGGTTTGATCTACGAACCGTAGATACCATTTGTGGAATTTATATTTAATTTTATGGCTCAAAATTTCATTCTACGGTTCCAATATATGATCCGTAGAAGTTTCTATGGACCGTAGATCCAATTCGTAAAATTTATATAATTTATAGAATCAAAAGTCCATTCTACGGGTCCCAACTACGGCTCGTAGAAATTCCTTTGGCCTGTAGAATGGATCTATAAGAATTAGACCCCAGAATATGACTTCTCTAAAGTTTTTGATGAGTTGAAAGTATGGGTCGTCGAAATTTCCACGACCCGTAGAAACAAGTCGTAGGAATTGTCTTCAGGAAACTCTGATGTGACAGTGTCTAGTAAAATGACCCTAACTTTTTAATCCAAACTCGAAATGAGGAAAATTTAGTGGAGTTGGAAAGAAGACTCATAGACCTTCAATTTTACAGGTCAAGAGTCACATAATTCATTTTGTTCTTAGACATATGATCATTTGAAGTTGACCTAAGTAGAATCTTATGCCAAAACTTAATCGGTAAGGAAGCTTTCAACTTAACTTTGTGCTAGGGTCATATTTTTACCTTAATTGATATCCAAATCCATTCCAGCACTAAATAATTGACCTTTACACATATGAGCAAATTAAGAATCACCCAATATGACTTTACATGTATATAAAGAATAGTTCAGGACTTAGCTTAAAAAAAATTGGGGTGTTATTGTTTGAGTGAGTGGTTGGTTTTTCCATCAAGTGCTTTAGTGCCGATGCCACTCACCACAGTCTGGGTCATAAAAAAGAAATAAGATTTTAATCAAACAACTTATAAGAAAATAATTAATTTTAGAGTTGGGTGTAATGCCATGAATATTTAATAAGCATAAGCACGTTTCCAATATAGGTTCAAGTACAATCACAAAACATGCTTTGATAAAACTAATAAAACTACAAGCTTAATTTTGTGTACAAAATTTTTCTTGACTTGATTCGTGCTGCTGGCGGGTGATCTGGACTCAGTCGTGGGTTAGGCCCCCATGAACCAAACGAAGTGAAGATCCTGGACTACATGGACCATCATGCAACTTTGAAATTTTGTGAACCACCAAAAAAGGTTGTAAGATTTTTGCATCTTTTGTCGTTAAACTCTTATATGGTCGAATTTCTTGAAACATTATTCAGTGCCAGAAAGAAAGAAAGAAAGCAGAACAAAGACGGAAAAGAAATAATTTATGTTTGTAGAATTCACACTTATTTTTTTTCGTTAATGAATGGTCCTTAAATAATGTAGTACAAAGTTTGAGAATACTTTCTTGCATTTATGTTAATTAAATGCAATAAAGTTTAAATCATATAAAATTTAATGAAGATATGGTGCCAATTATGATAATGTTCTAGTGTACAACTAGTTTATTTAATACAACTTCTTACTTTTACTTGTGAAAAATAAGGAATTGAACTGAATTTATCTGGATTGAAATAATTAATTGTAACATCTGCTGAGTCCACAAATTGGACTCATTTAGGGCTTTATTTTAATAGAAATAGTGTCCTTGAATGCTTGTTTTATCTCAATACCTGCTGAAGTTTCAGGTATTTGAAGTTTTAGTGGAAACATAGACAATTAGGCGCAAAATGGAGCAAATAGGGCTAGAAAGAACAAGAAATGGAATCCTGCGGATCGCTGAGTTTAACTTGATGAGTCGCCGAAATGACATGAAACGTCCTTCGTTCCAGTCCGCGAAGCCTTGAAGGAAGTGGATCAAAAGACGAGGAAAGGAGCAGTCGGCGAGTCACCGATCAGTTCTGCGAAGCAGTACTGTACCGCCCAAAGATCCAGAATGTGAGGATGCTAAAGGCAAGACACTGAAGGTGATGAGCTGACCAAAAGGCGGATCGCCGTGTTCATCGGTGATCTCGACTAATATTGCCGAACAATCCTCCGCAGCACAATCTATGAAAACTATAAATACTAGTTAGAATTGTAGTCTTTGTGTGGAACAATTATTATTATTATTTTCACTTTAGAACATACTTTAGCGGATATTTTCTCTCAAGTTTGGAGAGGGTTTTGTGGAGACTTGAAGAAAGGAGTTCTTCTTCCCCAAGTTTGAAGTGGGTCTTCTCTATTCATTTTCCTTTGCTTAATTTAAGGTTTAATTTCTTATACCCAGTTGATTTCATTATCATGTTAGGTATAATTTCTTACTTCTTGATGAGTGGCTAAAAACCCCATTCTTGGGGTGTGATTTAGCAAATATGGGTTGATATTCTTGTTGGGTCTTACTTGCTGATAGGTTAGATGTATTTTAATGGTGATTTCACCTAGTGGTTATGGTTTAATCTAAAGGGTTTGTAGTTGCAAATACAAAGCCACCCATGTGTTTCCGGTTTGCCCGAGAGGGAGGTCGCGAAACCAAAACCACTAGACTGATGGCCTAAGGAGTGGGTCAACATGAGATTCAGCCCGAGAGGGTGAGCCCTAGTCCCATATCCTAACACTCAGCTCAAGAGAGTAAGTGGGGTAAGGCGTAGGCTGGTCTTCATGTGGCAAATGGGTATCCGAGAAAAAGGCATTTGAAATGGGGTAAGTTGCCCGAGAGGGAACTTATTTCCATTTAAAGCTTAGCCTAGTCACTATTATTTTGCAAATTTCCTATCGAAGGCATGTACCCAACAATTTATCTCAACTTATATTGCGGTCACATCCCAAGAACTTCTCCCCATACTTGAATTTTCTCTTTATTTTTGTTGTTTTAGCTATACTTGTGACAAACCCCCATTGATATTTTCTGGCCCTAAACAGTTTTAATTCGATTCTTTTTCTCAAATTCACTTTAGATTCATGTACCCAAATCATATACACAAAATATATCCCAAACAACTCAAGGAAACAACACTTTAACATCAATAAACTCCTTAATCCCAACTCATATTCAAGAATGAAATCAATTCAAGAACAACTATCAAGAACATCCAATTCTCAATCATTTTAGGACGAAAATACGTTGAATTAAACATGCTTGGCGCGTGGGTGAACTAACCCAACGCTATGTGATCTCACATACCTTGTAGGGATCACCCACGACGAAATCCACAAGCTAAACTCGACGATCTTGATGATTTCCTTGCTTCTCCCTCTCTTTTCTCCTCTTCTCTAAAACCCTAACTCTTTTCCAAAAGCGTAAAACTGACCAAGTTCAGTTTAGACCCTTAATTAATTCACTAAAACGAATTAAACTAAAAGGTAAGGAAAAGACCAAACTACCCTTCAAAAATCCGGATTTGGACTTTCCTTAAACCAACAACCCAAATTCCAAAGGGCATAACTCACTCATCTGAACTCGGAATCGCACAAACTTGGCAACGTTGGAAAGATCATTCCAAGAGATTTCCAACCATATTTGGAACTACACCTAACTCATATTGAGCTATGAGTTATGGTCGTTTGAATTTGACCAAAAACTCACTTTAACTTAAAATTTTCCAAATTTCCTTATACTTTCCAAAAAGGACTATTTTCAGATTTTAAACTTCTTTCTAGTTCTTTCTAGTTGCGAGGTGTTACAATATCTCCCCCTTGGAAATATTCGTCCTCGAATGAGATTACTCTTACTAGGCTTATGGTACAACATCAAACTCAACCACCCAACAAGCAAATGCAAACACACAACATGCTCATTCATAAATTAGAGAGCACTAAGAAGAAAATTAGTACCTTGATCTGCACTTTCTTTGGATTCAAAGAGATGTTGATATCTCTTCTTCATGTCCTCTTCAGTTTTCCAAGTAGCTTCTTCAACAAATTGGTTCTTGTAAAGGACCATGACTAATGCTACATCTTTTGTTCTCAACTTGCAAACTTGGCGATCTAGAATCTGGACAGGAATCTCCCCATAGGATAAGCTATCCTTTATCTCAATGTCTTCAGTTGGTATGATCAATGAAGGATCGTCCATGCACTTCTTCAACATGGAGATATGAAATACCGGATGAACCGCTACTAATTTCTGTGGCAACTCCAACTTATAAGCTACATTGGCAATCCTATTGGCTATGCGATAAGGTCCAATATACCGGGGGCTAAGCTTCCCCTTCTTACCAAACCTCATAACACCCTTCATGGGTGAAACTTGGTGAAACTTTCAAATATACCCAATCATCTACTTTGAACTCTAACGCCCTTTTCCTCACATCAGTGTATGATTTTTGACAACTCTGTGCCGTTTTCAACCTTCCTTGAATCACTTTCACCTTCTCTTGGTGAACTAAATCTGGTCCTATCAACCCTGCTTCATTAACTTCAAACCATCCAATAGGAGATCTGCATCTTCTCCCATAAAGAGTTTCATAAGGAGCCATTTGGATGTTAGAGTGGTAACTGTTGTTGTAAGCAAACTCAATGAGAGATAGGTGATCATCCCAATTTATTTTGAAATCAATCACACAAGCCCTCAACATATCTTCTAATGTCTGAATAGTGAGCTTTGCTTGCCCATCAGTCTGAGGATGAAAGGCAGTACTTAAGTTCACCTTTGAACCTAAGCCTTTCTAAAAAGATTTCCAGAACTGGGCAGTAAATTGTGCGCCTCTATCTGAAATAATGGAGATTGGGACTCCATGAAGTCTTACCACCTCCTGAATATATAACCTGGCATAATCTTCTGCTGAATGGGTAGTCTTTACCGGCAGAAAATGGGCTGATTTTGTCATTTTATCGACAATCACCCAAATAGAATCATGCTATCTGCGAGACCTTGGCAAACCCGTGATGAAATCCATATTAATCATCTCCTACTTCCATTCTGGAAGTTATATATTCTGTGCCAAACCATCGGGCCTTTGCTGCTCAACTTTCACTTGTTGTCAATTTGGACACTTAGCGACAAATTCAGCAATGCCCTTCTTCATGCCATTCCACCAATAAACCTCTCTCACGTCACGGTACATCTTTGTGGAACCTAGATGAATGGAATATTTGGAGCTATGAGCTTTCTCCATGATCCTCTCTTGGAGTCCATCCACTATAGGTACACACAGTCTACCTTGATATCTCAATACACCATCTCCCCTTTGTGCAAAAGCTAATACTTTTTGCTTATGAACATTTGCCTTCAATTCAAGCAAAATGGTATCTTGGTCTTGCTTTTCTTTAACTGCTGCCACTAGTGATGATTCAGCCCCATTCGTCACCACTATTCCTCCATCTGTGGAATCCATAAGTCGAACTCCTAGGCGTGCAAGCCTACGCACATCTTTCGCTAACTCTCTCTTTTCTTCATCAACATGGGTGGTACTACCCATAGACAACCTGCTCAAGGCATCAGCAACAACATTAGCCTTACCTGGGTGATAAAGAATACTCATGTCATAATCCTTGAGTAACTCTAACCACCTCCTTTGTCTGAGATTAAGCTCTTTCTGAGTGAACACATATTGAAGGCTCTTGTGATCAGTGAATATATCAACATGAACAGCATACAAATAATGACGCCATATCTTCAAAGCAAATACTACCGCAGTCAACTCTAAGTCATGGGTTGGGTAATTCTTTTCATGAACTTTCAACTGTCTGGAGGCATAAGCTATGACTTTGTCATTCTGCATTAACACACAACCCAAACCAACTCTAGATGCATCACAATATACCACAAAACCTTGAGTACTTTCCGGTAAAGTAAAAACTGGGGAAGTAGTCAACCTCTTCTTCAATTCCTGAAAGCTTTTCTCGCAAGC
This sequence comes from Solanum bukasovii, assembly GCA_029582585.1. Taxonomy (NCBI): domain Eukaryota; kingdom Viridiplantae; phylum Streptophyta; class Magnoliopsida; order Solanales; family Solanaceae; genus Solanum; species Solanum bukasovii. Next base: position 22,524 of record JAJOOI010014642.1, read on the forward strand.
CTAAGACCATTGAAATTTAATAGTCTTTTGAGTTAACATCGTTAAAGGGGATGAAATAGATGAGAACCCCTCTACAAACCTTCTATAATAGCCAGCCAAACCCAAGAAACTCCTAATATCAGTTGGAGATGTGGGTCTAGGCCAATTCTGCACTGCCTCAATTTTCTGAGTATCAACTTTAATTCCTTCTCCAGACACAATATGGCCTAAGAATGCCACAGACTCAAGCCAAAATTCACACTTAGAGAATTTAGCATATAACTCCTTATCTTTCAAAGTCTGAAGAACTATTCTGAGATGACTAGCATTATCTTCTTCTTTTCTTAAATAGATTAGTATGTCATCAATGAAAACGATAACAAACATATCTAAATAAGGTTTGAAGACTCTATTCATAAAATTCATGAACGCTATTGGTGCATTGGTCAAACCAAAGGACATGACCAAAAACTCATAATGACCATATCTGGTTTCGAAAGCTATCTTTGGAATATCACATTCCCCTAATCTTAACTGATGATAGCGTGATCTGAGGTCAATTTTTGAGAAACAGGAAGCACCCTGAAGCTGATAAAAAAGATCATCAATCCTCGGAAGAGGATACTTATTCTTGATGGTAACCTTGTTCAACTGGCGGTAATCTATGCACATCCTAAGGGAACCATCTTTCTTTCTCACAAATAGGACTGGAGCGCCCCAAGGTGAGACACTTAGTCGAATAAAGCCTTTATCTAGGAGATCTTTCAACTGCTCTTTCAAATCTTTCAACTCTGCTGGTGCCATTCTGTATGGCGGAATAGAGATAGGATGAGTATCTGGAATGATGTCTATGCCGAAGTCTATTTCTCTCTCAGGAGGGACTCTGGGAAGATAATCAGGAAAGACTTCTGGGAAATCTTTTACTACTGGAACTGACTGAATAGGAGGTACCTCAACACTTGAGTCATTAACACGGACTAAGTGATAGACACACCCCTTAGAAACTAACTTCCTTGGCTTAAGGTACGAAATGAAACAACCCTTAGGCACTACTAAACTGTTTTTCCACTCTAAGACTGGCTCATTTGGAAACTGAAACTTGGCAACTCGAGTTCTACGATCAACAGAGGCATAACAGGCATGAATCCAGTCCATACCAAGAATGACATCAAAATCTACCATGTCTAACTCAATTAAATCAGCCATGGTACTCATGTGATTGATGGAAAGGGACAATCACGTTAGACTCTCTCTGCTAGAATAAACTCACCAACAGGCGTAGAGACACTGAATGGTTCACTAAGTTGCTCAGGAAGAACATCAAAGTTCATAGCAACATAAGGAGTTACAAAAGATAAACTCGCTCCTGGATCTAGCAAGACATAAATAGTAAAGTCAAAGACTCGAATCATACCAGTGACAACATCTGGAGAGTTCTCTTGCTCTTGGCGACTAGTGATTGCATAGAGGCGGCTTGCTCCTCCGCCAGTACCAAAAGTAGTTCCTCTAGGTGCAGCCCTGTCTGGTGGAGCAACTGATGAAGATTGGGCTCTATTGCCCGGATTTCCACTACCTTGCTTATTCTTAGGACACTCTTTCATGAAGTGTCCCTCTTGCCCACACTTGAAACAACCTGCCTGGCCATCACGACACTTACCTGAGTGGTTTCTACCACACCTACCACATACAAGATCCCAATTACCTCCTTGTGCCACACTACCTTGAGACTATGCTGGTCTAGCTATGAAGTTCTGCGAATTCTGGCCATTATGCTCACCTTTGTTTCTGGGTGTAGGTGCACTAGTAGATGATGGTGCAGGTCCCTTTTGCTTCTGAAAGGACGGACGATTCACACTACCCTTCTGCTGCCCAGACTCATTCCCTGTCTTCGCTTTCTTATTTCTGAACTCTTCCCTGTCTCTCAGCTTCTCTTCTTCAACCTTCTCCACATAAACCATCAACCTCAATATGTCCATGTCCCCAATAAGCATTGCTCACCGTCCCTCTTTGCTTGATAGACAGCTCAACCCACCAACGAACAAGCTCATTCTACTTCTCATGTCTTTAACCATCTCCGGAGCATAACGGGATAGTTGGGTGAACTTCAACATATATTCATGAACACTTAGAGAATCCTTCTTAAGTGTGAGGAACTCACGTACCTTGTCCTCTTTTAGTTCCCGGGGATAGAAATGCCCCAAGAAAGCTTCCTCAAAACAGGCCCAACTTGCAGGTGGTTCATCCTCAGCTCTACCCCCTTTTCCACTTATCAAACCAGGTCCTAGCAACATTCTTCATCTGGTATGCAGCTAGATCAACTCTCTCAGTATCAACAACATGCATCACGTCGAATACCTTTTTCAGTTCATCAATGAAGCTCTATGGATCCTCCGCAGTGCTGGAACCCGTGAAACTTGGAGGGTTCATCCTCAAGAACTCACGAATCCTTGAAATATCAGCCTCTTCTAGTCGAGCTCCTCTCTGCTGCCCAGCTTGGTTAATCACAACTTGGCTGAGCATCCTTATAGCCTCTCTAAACTCAGCATTGGTGACTTCTCCTTGAGGTTGCACTTCAGGTGCATTTGGTAACTCTTGTTCCTCAACATTCCTCCTAGCTGGACGACCTCTGACTGCTCTTCGTGGAGGCATGATTATCTGAAAAGCACGCGCAAGCACGAATTAGAGGGAATTTTTTAGAGATTAAACTCTAATGCACGATATGAGTGTGAAAGAAGTGAGATAGTTCCTAAATGTTGCAGCCTCCTAATTATAGATGTGGCGCGCTTCATACCGATAACTAGGACTCTACAGACACAGGTTCATAGACTCCCTAGGACTCTTGAACTTTGTGCTCTGATACCAAGTTTGTCACCCCCCGAGCCTAAACCCTGGGCGTGGCTAGCACTTGAGAACCATTGCTGGCCCCAAGCGAACCATTGGCCTACCCTACTTACTTAGCGGAAGACTTAAGCATAAGAAAATATAACTCATGCATAACTTAAGAAATAATTGTTTAGCCAAAATGGCAACTCAATCTTTAAACAACATCTGAACGATAATGTAAAGACAACTGAACTACTAGCTGTTATGAAGCCTCTAAAGCAACTGAGATGGATGTTGGGACAAACCCTACAACATCCTAATGAACTAAACTAGAAAGCGAATAAAAGGGTCCTCCGGAATACAAGGAGGCTTACCAACAGACTCTGAATGCTCAAGCTGGATCAACGAGGTGAAAGATACTGATCCTGATTACCTGCGTTTGCATCTTAAGACGATACAGGCCAACTGACATCAGTACATTGAATGTACGAGTATGCGAGTTGGAATGCTAAAACAACATAGTCTTGAAAGGGAATCTGAAAGAACCACTTACCTTGGCTCTTCTCAACTCATGAATACTTAACTGAACTCATTTCAATATAAAGCATTTTAAAACAAGTGCAATATAAAGAAAAGTTGTTTAAAAATATGATGTCAACTCTGTGTATATACAAGGATACAACATAACTCTGAAATGTATGTAAAAATACAATAAACTGATGTATATAAAAATACAATAACTTCTGTGGGAGTTTCTCTAATCGACAACCATCACTATGAGCCTAAGTGATGGTACAACGTTTTACCTCACGTTGCCAAGGACCGTCCTATACCTTGCCATCGGTATATAACCTGAACTACTAAGTGGATCCACTAGTCTATGCTAAAAAGCACTAAGGAATCATCTAAAAAGTATGATCCTTTTTCTGCCCATGATGGCTACATGGTTTATGGGGGCTTGAGTTAATATAAACTTGCGTCCCCATATCGGTGCTCAATACTACTCCCAAAATATACTTAGCTCATATGTTTTTAAAACAACTTCTACTCTGGTTTGAGATAATTGCTCAAACTTAGCTTAAAAAGCTCTCTTGGAATCAATGTTCCCTTTTGCTGTTCAAAACTCTTTTGGAAATCTCAGTTTCCTCTCATCTTAAATGTGAAAACATTTACTCTTGGAAATACTTAGTTCCCATATATCATTTTAAAGAAAATGAACTTTGCTCTTACTCTTTACTCAACTTCAAAACTTAAGTCTTAAAACAAAGTTAAAAAGCATTTGCAAAAGACTTCTTGAAAAGACTCTGAGAACTACCTAGACTTGGCTCTTGACTTTCCTTGAATTTGCATTTATGGATTCAAGGTTATGATTCATGTTTATGGATGATTTCTAGGTGTTTAGAAGTCATTTAGAGTAGTTAGACTCAATGAAAACTGTTAGGACACTTTAAAATAACTTAAATAGGATAAACGACGAAAAACTGGTGAAAAACGCCAATCCGGCCGCGTCCTTGGCTTGCCGCGCCAGGCCCCAATTTATTGGGGCTCATTTTGGGTGCACTTCAGGTGCGCCTCCTGGCGCTATGGGGGCGCGTCGCGCGACCTGTTCCTCAAGCAAAAATTTAGACGAACTTTTGATCGCGTTTTCTGGCCCTAAATCGTTTTAATCCGATTCTTTTTCTCAAATTCACTTTAAATTCATGTACCCAAATCATATACACAAAATTTAACCCAAACAACTCAAGGAAACAACACTTTAACATCAAGAAACTCCTTAATCCGAACTCATATTCAAGAACGAAATCAATTGAAGAACAACTATCAAGAACATCCAATTCTCAATCATTTTAGGACGAAAATACGCTGAATTAAACATGCTTGGTGCGTGGGTGAACTAACCCAATGCTATGTGATCTCACATACCTTGTAGGGATCACCCCGACGAAATCCACAAGCTAAACTCAACGATCTTGACGATTTCCTTGCTTCTGCTTCTCTTTTGTCCTCTTCTCTAAAATCCTAACTCTTTTCCAAAAGCGTAAAACTGACCAAGTTCAGTTTAGACCCTTAATTAATTCACTAAAACGAATTAAAATAAAAGGGTAAGGAAAAGACCAAACTACCCTTCAAAAATCTGGATTTGGACTTTCCTTAAACCAACAACCCAACTTCCAAAGGGCATAACTCACCATCCAAACTCGGAATCGCTCAAACTTGGTGGCATTTAAAATATCATTCCAAGAGCTTTCCAAGCATATCCAGAACTACACCTAAATCATCTTGAGCTAGGAGTTATGGGCGTTTGAAGTTGACCAAAAACTCACTTTAACTTACTTAAAATTTTCCAGATTTCCTTATACTTTCCAAAAATGACTATTTCCAGATTTTAAACTTCTTTCTAGTTCTTTCTAGTTGTGAGGTGTTACAAAGGTGCTTTAGTGCAGATACCACTCACGATAGTCTGAGTCGTAACAAAAAAAAGTAACAAGTTTGTAATCAAACGACTTATAAGAAAATATATAAAACAATTAAGTTTAGAGTTGGGTGAGTTGAGTAATGATATATTATTAGCCTATTTTGACCCAATCCATCTCACTCATGGTTAAATTTTAACAAGGTTATACATTAAATAATTTACATTATCCCATTTTGATCTCACTAATTTCAGTCCAAACAAGCAATTTACTATCCAATTCACACCTCGAACAAAATATTAAATACCTCATATATATGAAATTACGCCCGCCCCTAAACAATTATCGAAATAATTAATTGTTAGGCCAATTATAATTATTATTTTTAGTTATATGGTCTCTTTATGAGAGATCCTTATTTTATACACATACACACACAAAACAACACGCACACACACAAATTTTTTATTTTTATTTTTATAGATATGAGATCTTGAAAAGATATTTTCTTCTATTCATGATTTTGTAAGTAGCCAAGATATTTTACTGTCTCAATTTATTATTTCTATCTTGGGGGGGGGGGGGGGGGGGGGGGGGGGGGGGGGGGGGGGGGGGGGGGGG